>OY759272.1:24856635-25146635 GCA_963662155.1 Lamellibrachia columna
TCTACTCAAGGAGTATTTGAACCTGGACCAGCCCGAGGATCTGGTGCAGGCGATGTACATATGGATTGACGGCAGTGGGGAGGGACTTCGTTGCAAGACCCGTACCATAACTGTGGCCTCTGACGTTAAGGCCATTGAAGGTGGGTTTTGTCTATTTTATTGGATAAACCCCATAACGTATCTGCTGCTGAAATATTACACTCTTACCTTGTAATAAAGTTATATAGAAAACATGTGTTTGTGAAGCTGTATATATATTTCAAGAATTGTGTATGGACATAGTGGTAGTAGTAGCAGCAGCAGCAGTAGCAGCAGCAGCAGCAACAGCAGCAGCAGCAGCAGCAGCAGCAGCAGCAGCAGCAGCAGCAGCAGCAGCAGTAGGGTAGTGTGGTAGTGGTAGTGCAGCTTCTGGCCAAAGCATTATGTGGATACAGCATTTTATGATTGACTGAAACCGTCCTGTCATTGGATGTCCAGTGTGTCCACGAGACTGCCCTCTTTCTTACAGAGCTGCCGATCTGGAACTTTGATGGTTCGAGCACAGGCCAGGCGGAGGGGTCCAACTCTGACGTCTACCTGTACCCTATAGCCATGTTCAACGATCCGTTCCGCAGGGGCAAAAACAAACTGGTTCTGTGCGAGACGTACAAGTACAACAAGCAGCCGACAGGTGGGTGGAGACGATAGGCAGTACTTCAATATACATATAGACTGCAACGTTGAACAAATAAGTGAAACCCCCAAAATATATGGTTTTTGTTTAACAGCGCTTCTGTTTTCCAACAAATTAGTCGTTGTAGCATCAAAATGTGATCTCATATGTGACAATACCGTGAAAAACCACACAATGAACCTTACTATTAAGTTTGTGTGTGTTGTTGTTAGATTTGTTGTCATCTTTCCAGTTAATTGTTTTACTTGTGTGGTTTTTAGTAGTGAGCAATATTGATATGCACAGTTGCTGTTCAGAAGTCCAGTGCTGACAACCTGAATTGAGTCTTCTGAAAAGCTATGTTGTCAGCAGTAAGACTATTTCTCATTAAACAACTCCAGGCGTCCATCTTTAACCTTGCATGTTGTCTCTTGAATCGACAGAATCCAACAAGCGCAACACGTGCAAGCAAGTGATGGAAGAAGCCAAGGCCCATGTGCCGTGGTTCGGTATTGAGCAGGAGTACACATTGATGGACCTTGATGGACACCCGTACGGCTGGCCCAAGAATGGATATCCAGGACCCCAGGGTACGTAAATAGTGTCCTAGGTGCTGTCTTCGCATTAGGACATCTGGGCCTGCTAGAGCAGTAGCAGTTGGTGGCTGTTCTGCGTTGAGAAACTGCACGCCTGTTCTCAGTTGATTATGTGATGCCAAGTTCCAGTGCAGATATGTTGCCTACCTAGAAAGTACCATCGATCATAGCAATGAACCATGCAGTGAACTTAGCTATGTGCTTAATGGAAGGTCGGCAGTATGTTTTCCTGCACCAGCCGTCGGTGTACGCCCTCGGAAACAGCAGGAGATATGATCGTAGACCACACCAGTTAGGATCGATGGGTGCATTTTTTGCACCTCCTAATAAATAACAACAACACGTACTTTGAGATATCGGCGATCTGACCTGCATTCTGGATGTCTTGTTCAGCGTGAAGGGACAGCTGTGCGAATGCTCTCGCACAAAAAAGCTGGTACATTTTCTGGACGCACGAGTCAGTTGTTTATGTTTATGGCAACATGTTGTGGAACGCAACTCCGTTGACCTCTGGTTCAGCAAATTCTATAGAGTGAGGTGTTTGCGAGCGCTTGGCCTGTACTAAGTAACAGAGCATCGTGCTCTGGTTGTATTATAATGACCCACACAGAGTGGGCAATTAATAGGCGTCACGTGTGCTACAAGGGCTGTAGCAATAATAGTCTATGTAGCTGCTGAAACGGCAGCTGTTTCTTGAACTACATCGAAGATACGACTAAACACTGAAATGTGACCTAGCATATAATATATTATATTTATGTAATTATTTTATCTACAGTTCAGTTGAAAAACCAGCTATTGTTTATATTACCCGTGCTCACAACCACAGCACTGAACACATACCTTGTATAAAACTATTACTTTACCTTTTCTCGGTAATTAGCATTGATTTTTGGTATCGCCACTTTTCTCAGTCCCCTTTGTCTGTCCGTTTTAGGGCCCTACTACTGCGGCGTTGGGGCGAACAAAGTGTACGGCCGTGAGGTGATGGAGGCCCACTACCGGGCGTGTCTTTTCGCCGGGGTGAAGATCGCTGGAACCAACGCCGAGGTCATGCCGGCTCAGGTACGAACTGGTCTTCGTCGCTCTTGCTAGGTCAGCCGGTCAGTCAGTACCCAGCAGGCAGGATACAGTACATAATTATCTCCTTTATACTGCTGTGTGATTCAGTGTGGTTTGTACAAAAGGATTACTTGGTATTCAGTGGCGTATTTTGCGGTGTCCGGTCGTGACCAACCTTTGGTTTAGACATAACAATCCTGCCCACATAAATACCACAGACCGCAAAATCACGATCCTTTCACGAACGCACACGTACACATGTTACGATGATTAATATGTTGAAAATCTGAAACAGTAACGTGCCAACTTCTCAATATAATGCCAACATATTCTGTTTAAAAACATCTTTACTTTGGGTTCTCAATTTAGAATCATTTTCAAATAACAGAACGAGGTCACGTTGACATTTAAATAGTTATTATTTGTTCAACCGTGCAGTTCGTGAATATTTAATATATATTGCCCGTGCAATGGACTCCGCTCAATAGATCACGTGGGACAAGTGCAATCTGAGTCTATTAAACGGCTAATTCAATTTAATTTAATGCAACGGGAATGAGGAATGATCCCCTCCCAGCCAATGTATTCGATTCTGCTAAGGCTGGTTCTGTTATCCGCCATTATTACGATAAGCAGATTCCACTGTATATTGCATTAAACATGAGTTAAGTAGTGTTTTCCGTTACACAGGGAGAGTTCCAGGTTGGGCCGTGCGAGGGCATCACCATGGGTGACCATCTGTGGATGGCGCGGTTCCTGCTGCACCGCGTCGCCGAGGACTTCGGCATCATCGTCACATTCGACCCGAAGCCAATGCCCGGAGACTGGAACGGCGCCGGAGCACACACCAACTTCAGCACGAAGGCGATGCGAGAAAAGGGAGGCCTGAAGTAAGTCGGGAAACTTGTCGGACACTTGGGTGGTTGTGGTCATTGGGGAAATGGGCTGTGTGGAACGACGTCTTCTGCACTGACGATTAAAAAGGCACTTACGGTCAATTGTTCCGGGCGAAAACTATTCCTTCTGGCAACTTAATTGTTCGTTGTAAATATGGGAAGCCAAGATGCTGTTGCCACTGTGGTAGACAAACGTGTTTCTTTGTAAGCGCATGTGTTCGGCTTATGTTGTGTTGATAGGTGCAAGGTGAAAAACACATTTATAAAGAAACCTTCATGTATGAAGTTTATGTTTAATAGTTGTTGGACTCTCTATAAAAACAATGGCTTCCTGATCATTTGCCATCTGGTGTTTTGCGTGGGATGACAATCCTGTTGATGTTGTTAAATCTCGTTAAATCTGGTGTAATGTCAAATCTCGCCAAATCTCGCTAAATCTCGTTACTGAGCGCCGCCTACTTGTTACAGAGTCATCGAGACTGCCATCGAGAAGCTGTCGACGAAGCACAAGGAACACATCTGCGCCTACGACCCGAACGGGGGCTCGGACAACGCGCGCCGTCTGACCGGCTTCCACGAGACGTCGAGCATCCACGACTTCTCGGCCGGCGTCGCCAACCGCGGCGCCAGCATCCGCATCCCGCGACAGGTCGGCGAGGACGGCTGCGGCTACTTCGAGGATCGCCGTCCGTCGTCCAACTGCGACCCGTACAGCGTCACGGAAATCATCATCCGGACATGCGTGCTCGGACAATAGACTGCTTTTGTGTATGTAGCGCCCTGCGAGTCGGTGTGCGTGGTCGCTATGGGATCGGTCTCACGCCGGGCGTCCGTCACGAACTGTACCAAACTGGACTGTTTCTTTGTGTTGTTTCTCCGGCCGTTCGTCGTACGCTAACTTACGACAGTCTCAAAACTGCAGTTGTAGATGTGACGCGATCAGTTCCGCTGTTATATGATTAGAATTACCGGAGACCTAGTTTCCGGTTCACACTTTAATATAATCGTCGTAACTAATTCAGAATTCGCCTCACGCGGCTGTCTGGCGTACATTCGTTTGCCTTGTGGGCGATTTATTTAGTCAATTGTTTCTTTGCAAGGAAATGTGCAGATCGTGCAGTGAATGTCAGCCGAGTTATTTCGTAATAGTTGGTGTGATTATTCGATCATTTCCTGTTCAATAATAGTTAGGTGTATCTGATGGTAGAAGACTGTAAACGTCTGAATAATTTAAGCAAACCAACATAACGCAAAACGACTTCGTTTATGACGGACTTGCGAGAGTGTCTCTGGTTGTACATGGGTGGTGACAGCTGGGTCAATCTCCACGGACTGCGAACGTTTCTAAAACTAGGCAAATAGGTGTGTATATGAAGGAGTATTTGTAGTTTGTAATTACAGATAATTTGTTTTTAATTGACTCGATTGTCAGTCGGGTCGGAAAGATTCAGGTGATTTATACAGCGAACGATGTGCGGTGTAACAAGTTCGGATTATGTATTGAAATGTAATAAAATGTTAACGTTTATTATACGTGCGTGTTCTTGTGGTCAATATTGTGAAATCTGGCACAGTCGTTAGTGGTTTAATTAGTAGTCGTTTCTGGTTAGTAGCTATAAGCGTCGGGTGTACGAGACACCACCCCAGGTGACTACTAGATGCATTCCCAGTGTACCATCCTTGATAATGTATGTAACTGCATGCCCTCCCCCTAAACATGTTTTAGACTTTTGTCACAAAGATACCCTTTTCAAGTTGAGCGGATTGAAATAATACACGCTTTAACGTGTAACATATGCGTTATTCCATGCCGTAGATTAATTCACTTAACATATTTGATTCATAGATTAATGGGACTTCTCAGTTTCTACTACACAATGTCGGTAAACAAAATAATTTTGAGATATCAAAATATATACCCTTAATTTTCCAATAAGTGTAATTTGTGATAGGAAACCCGCATTTACGGTTTCAAATCACACGCGTGCGGTAACACCCCGTGGAATTTGTCTCAAGAGTGGTATACTGGCGATGTATTGATTGCCCCCCCCCCCCCCCCCCGGTGACACCATAGGTCTGTTTAGGGTTTAGTAGGTAGATGTTTCTCAATTGATTTAGTCCATTGCGAATCAGGTTCATTGATGTAAACATCTGTAGTGTGTGATTATTTGAAGTAATATTCGCAGTCGGTTTAATGAAATAGTGTATATTTTTTTAATCATCAAAAGCGTTTACTTTGATCGTTATATCGGGTAAATTACGAAAGTGTGAGTAGCTGCCTGCTATCATAGGCCTATATTGAGGCGAGCCACTGTTAA
The DNA here is from genome assembly GCA_963662155.1 of Lamellibrachia columna. NCBI lineage: Eukaryota > Metazoa > Annelida > Polychaeta > Sabellida > Siboglinidae > Lamellibrachia > Lamellibrachia columna. The sequence goes on from OY759272.1 coordinate 24,862,160, forward strand.
CACTGAACTTATATCGGCACTGATATGCCGTAGTGCCCACACTATTACCAAACATTACACATACAAAGTAATTTAATTACCGTTCGCATGTGGGAGATGATAAAGATAAAGGCAGCTTCTTATATAGCGGCAGAAATGTTCATTTCAACGCGAACTCGACTTCTCTGGGAAGTACGCTGTAATTACTGCGTCAAGACTATTCGTTTACATATCCCCCACCGCCTATAGCCAGCAGGGGCGGATCTAGGTTTGTTGGCGGGGGGAGGGGTCTCAGTCAGTCGTAGTCATATGTCATTCTACTTACGAACCGGGGGGGGGGGGGGAAGCGACACATGTGTCGTTCTACTTACATAAGGGTTAATATTAGCCGGCTGATAATACTTCAGGCTTTACATTGACACTAGTTCCGATGTAGGCCTATATACGTGTTCCTTTACCATAATATTTTCCACGGACACGGGGGTCTAAGACCCCCCTCCATGACCTAGGGAGGTCTTGAGACCCCTAAGACCCCCCTTGATCCGCTGCTGACCAGGTATTCATGTATACAGCTAAATGAACTGAGGCAACGTGGAGTTAACGAAATTGCCCAAACTTCGAAACGGTAGCAAGAGGATTTGAAAGCAGATTCTCTCGATTGAATGTCCAAAATTTTGACCACTACGTCACCGCGTCCCACAGTGCTAACACAGATGTTATGTCGACACAGGGGTTTGATTTATTTTTGCCAAAAAGATGTCCGATTAAATGCAGAGTGTTATTCTCATATTCATTATCAGTAACATGCGTTACTGATAATGTTACTCGTGTGTGTCGGCCTTGGGAGTGTTGGCCAGTATCTACACAAGACAAAACACTATTTAAGCTACAACGCGATTTCGCGATATTTATGCATTTAATCGTAAGATATCTCGTGTGTTTATAAACGAAAATACGAGGTCGCGATAACGTGATTTTTTTACGTAGATAGACAATCACAAATCACGCAACACGATTGTCTCTTTAGGTAAAAATTGCGCAGACTACGCGATAGCCCTGTTCCGTCGCTTTCTTCAACGTCGCACATATTTATTAATAATACTATTAATTATATATTATAAAATATTTCTATTGCGCTAAAATCCTCGGGAGACCCAAGCTTGGCAGCGCACCAAAACAAAACGGGTTAAGCAGTTCATAATCGATAAGCAATTAAAAAAATATAATATAATTATATCATATTTATTACTGTGGAACGACTCTGACAAGTTACACATTGCACCGTTGTTCTCTCGTACGAGACACCGACTGCCTACGTGTTTCTTTGTATTGTATCATCGTCTTATGAATGACGTTTCAGACGCAGGCAGAATGAAAAAGGCGGAACATCATTGTGTTCAACAGTGAGACATTGATAGGCGAGTACTCCTTGACCCGTGATTTATGGCGACAGTCTATGGTTAAACAGACACGTTAGCGTCATTCGTTGATGAAATTTAATGCAATGACGTGTTTTGGATCGCCGAGGTACAACGCTAACGTACTGACATATATTATGGGTCAACACAGTAGTTACCAGTAAAAGGTACAGTATATCAAAATGTCAGGACATTGACCTAGAATAGTCATTTCGTCTTCTTGGGTCAGGTGTGCACATCACAAGAGCTATTATTGTAATCATTCGTCAACTATGTTGATAACGATAAGTCGAAGCTTTGCAACTAGTTTTATAGGCGATGCTTCTATATGCTTATATAAATGACGCGTGAATGTAAAGCTAATTTCTTATATGACGCTGTAACAAGTCCTCCTCTGGGAAGCATTCAGCCACGCTGCAATCACTGCGCGAAGACTACTCGTTCGCGAGTGGAGTCGCGACGTGATAAGCGCGAGTACAAGCGCTTTGCACGCTCTGGGCGGTAGAGACGGTCGTGTCCGCGCTGTGCCACGTAGGTGGGCGTAGGCAGTCCGACAGGTACGGCTAACGTGTGCCGTCGAGTCCACCTGTATGCCAAGGTCGCGTAAGTCGGTTGAAGTGGTGACCTTGTAGCAGGGACGATAAAAACATTGATGTTCAACACTACACGAAATTGATATCACGGGGAAAGAGGTAGCAGTATTCATAAGAAATTGTGCATTAGTCGACCAACGTGCACCTATTCTTCAAGTTTGCGTGCATTGTATGTACCATAGGACACACATTTTGTTGGTTGTGACACACATACACATTTGCTTAGTATCTTCAAATATGACACATATATAATTATACACCAACGACTGCATCTAATTTGTTGTGATAAATAAAACTAGTTTCAAAATATTTATATAAAAAAGTGGTTCAACTAACCCCGGTTTCCCCTACAGTTTTGTCCCACATTCGGCAGACAAACACTGGTTTGTAAGACATCCTGAAGTCAAGACATGCTTTACGAGTAGGGCCGACGCTTGACCATGAGCTGACCTCGAGTGCACTCGCACACGCATCCAGGGCTCAGTTGCAAAAAAATATGACCTAGATGACTGAAGTTATTTCTTGAATTTACCACACACCGAAGTGTTTTTGTTCATCGTCAGTACTGGTACACTTATCAGTATTTACATATGTTACGTGGGTTATCAGTAATGGTCACGACGACCGCTGGGTAGAATGACACAACGAGCTAATTCGTTTCGTGTTTGCCTTTTCCCGTTTGGGGTAGTGGGTTCAAGACCAGCACCACAACCAGTCGTTTCATAAAACAATTGTGCAACTTACTTACTCATCTAGCCATATGTGGAAAGAAATAATGTCTCACCTACATTTTGTTGCATTTTATATTTCTATTCAGTTTTAGTATGGTTGGGCTTAGTTCAACAAGCAGTAGAATGTTTATGGCGTACATTCACCGATGTATGCATATATTGATATGCTTTTGTACATGACATTATTTATTTTGTAAAGATTACATTTTGTTGACAACCAAGGTCAATACTCCCAAAGCCTAAATATAACGTCTGTCTCATGTCGTAATCCTCACTCTGTGCCCATATACCCAACGTGTACATGCAAACAAATATCCTAAAATAAACTACAGTATACCTGAACATCATTTCTATTATATCATATCCACATATTGCCTTGTTGATCACAACAGTATCAGAAGTTATCGCGAGACGTTGCAAACTATCACGAGATAACAAGGGCGGTCGAGACATTTAGAAACATGAGCGTTCCCATTTAAACCAGTCGGCGATTGTCCGGGTATTGACAACTGTGGGAACACTTTTCGAGGAACACGTGATACTAATGTGATTGTATACGCCAAATAATCGAATATGTTTCCTTATCTTGTGCACTGTCCGTACTATCGATTTGTGTTAACGTTCATTATGAAGTGTCCAGTCCAGGTTGCGGGATGAAATGGACACGCATACACGGCGACATTCAGGTAACGTGGTGAAAAACATCGTGTAATAATTTGAAATGTAGGTTGCGGTTATGGGATGTGAGTTCGATGAACATCTGATGCAGATCAAATGTCGTCTGATGCCAAGTTTCCCTTAACGTCTCACATTGGTAGCACGTTTCTTGGGGCGAGATGCAGGGCAGAATTGTTAAGGCAGCAGGCAGGCAGGCAGGCAGGCAGGCAGGCAGGCAGGCTGGCTGGCTGGCTGGCTGGCTGGCTGGCTGGCTGGCTGACTGAGAGAGAGAGAGAGAGAGAGAGAGAGAGAGACATACATACAGACATACAGAGGGACGAGAGTACAACGATAATTAAGCCGGCAGTAGGAAGCCATATCTTAAAATGTGGAGCTCCACTCCAGTGCCGAAGACAAGAAAACGGGACCAGACTCAACACGTGGACTGGGCACATGAACAGTAAATAATACCCTAGTATTTATGGAATGATATTGGGGCCAACACTGTGATACTTCCTTTGTGCACCAAACATAATACGAAATCCAGAAAACATAAAATGAAACACAGAAAGGATAATATGAAACCCATAAATCATGCTATTGAACCCACCAAGCATAACATGAAACTTGCCATAATATGAAACATGCTACAATACGAAACATGCCATAATACGAACCGAACGAATCATAGTGAAGTGGCGTTTCTTGGTCTCGGCCTGTATTCTCAGCCTCGTGTTTCGATACAGAAATAAAAGTTTATGCCACTGAAGTAATTAGTTGTATTACATGTATTTATTGTTATGTACCCATGTTTGCTGTATAGCTACATCAATATGTCCGCAGAATGCCCCATTTTCTGCCTAAGTTAGAATTTATTTTGGAAGATCAGCGATATTAAAATTAACATGGCTTCCCTTGCCACTGCGACGACACGAATACACGCAAAGGGAGGCTGCGTCGAAGAGGAAATATACGAACTTCTCCCTCGCTCTGACCTAAATCATGAATAAATAAGATGATCATACAAGGAGAATAACAAACGAAGAAGTAATACAATACTTCGAAATAGATGGAGATAGATAGAAATAGATGGAGGTAGAAATAGCAGACGTTTCACCGCAACATGGATCGTCACCCGTGAATCGCTTTTAATGACTAAGGTATTTTCAGCACAAAACATTATTTCTAAAAGTTCCTATTAAAATAAGGCTCAGTATTTAACGATGTCACGCAGAATTTACCGTTGTATAATTCGTATTGTGTACAGCGACACTGTGTAGAAGTGGCACAAACACTCTTCTATTTCTGTATCGAAACACGACACCGAGAAGCCCTTTATACTATATCTTCGTGCAGTCGTAGTGGCAAGCCTTCTTAATGGAAGCCATGTTTAGATATTACATACGGGTAGTCGTGCAGCTTGTATTGAGTAGAAAGTGTAATTTTCGGAGACATGCTATGTCGAACTATTTATGCAAAGAAAACATATATATATATATATATATAATATATAATATAATATATATATATATATATATATATATATATATATATATATATATATATATATATATATATATATATATATATTATACTATCATCCAAGTCATTGATATATATTAAGAATAATAAAGGTCTTAATACTGATCCTTGTGGTACCCCACTCAAAACTGATTTACAGTTTGAAACCTCCCCATATACTACAGCAAGCTGTCTTCTGTCAGTCAGCCATTGTTCTATCCAGTCTGTTATGCCATCCCCGATACCATGGGCTTTTTCATTTAAATAGTAATCTTTGATGTTTCATTTCGTCAACAGCTTTCTGAAAAGTTTATAATATCTACTGGTGATCCCTCGTCTGTTCAATTAGTGATTTCTTTAAAAAAAAAAACGTATTTGTTAAGCATGACCTCGCTTTTAGGAATCCAAGATGGATTCAATAATTTATGTCTAACAAGGAAATCCATTATATGATCTTTAATTAAGCTTTCTAATAATTTACAAATCACTGATGTTAAACTCACCGGTTTGTAATTATCTTACTTATTTCTCGAACCCTTTTTATATAATGGTATGATGTTTGCTTCTTTCCATTCAAAAGGAAGCACTCCATCTTTTAATAACAAGTTGAACACTCTTGCAAGTGGTATACTAATTTGTTCTACTGTTTCTGTTAGTAGTTTTGGAGGAATTCCATCCACTCCATATGATTTATTGTCCTTCATTGCCTTTATTTTCTTGGCTATAATTTGTGGAGTTACCATTAACTGCCCTAAATGGTCCGATTTAGCCTCCTGAAATTTAGCATCTGGAACTGGTAATGAACTAATATCCTCTGTGGTAAACATTGAACTGAAGTATCCATTTAGGTCTTCCTCGCCGTTAAAAAACCTTGCGATATAATACTTCCAGCATTGTCTTCTAGTGGTCCAACCTTGTCTCATACGTTTTGTTTATTCCAGATATATGCTCTTGCTGTCATTGTTTATATTACATGCAATTGTTTTCTTCATAGCTTCTTTTAGATTGTCCATTTTCATTCGTAGCTACATTAAGTGCCTCTTTGTAATTTGTGTAGTCTTCATCCTTTCTGGTTCGCCTATAAACCCTCCACATAGTTTGTTGTACGCTATATTTCCAATAGCTTCTTTTGACAAGTGTTTCTTTCTAGACCGTTTTTCTTGTTTTTTTTTCAAGGGAACAAATTGATCAATGATTCTCTGAATTACACATCTTAGAATAGTCCAACATTCAATTGCGTTCTTCCTCAGTATGTTATTCCAATCTAGCTTTGCTATATATGTTTTCATATTTTTATATTTATCTTTATGGAAATTTGTCCTGTATTTTTTATTTGTACTTTCTGATTTTACTTTGATATCAAAATGTATTTGATTATGATTACTCTTATACAATGGCTCATATATTTTGACATTGTCCACTAATTGATTTTGTGAAAACAAACATAAATATAATACGTTCTCTCCCCCTGGTTGGTTTTAGCACGTGCCGAGTAAGGAAGCTATCCTGGATTAAAAGTAGAAACTGTTGGTCCTCACACCCTGTACTCTCTAGAGATTTCCATTGTATGTGTCCGTGGTTAAACTCTCCCATTATGATACATTCCTCTTTACTAACTTCCTTTATAGCATTTTGTATCTTTGTGTTATCATCTTCGTTTATGTTTGGACTTCATCAGCAAACACTGCTGCACCCTTTCCACTAAGATGAAGCCCATACCTCATGTACATATCAGTCCTCCCAACGAACATCCCCCCAAATCCAACTTCCTCTTCTCTACATAGCTGTTCCGTGTACGTTTTTCCCAATTTAAATATTCATATGAATTGTGTGACCGGGTGTGGCGCCCCATTTTTTCAATTTGCTTCATTCCTGTGACCAGTCACCCTAATTGTAAAATGTCATGACGACCTGCTTTCAATCAGTGCACGGCCCCGCGACAACTCTGATGCCCTACTGACCCACTGAGGAGAGTCGTGATTGAATGACAATGATAGTTATGGTAGGAGGTCCACAAACGACAGTGGGTAATATGGACGTTGACGAAATCAAAGAAAACGTCGCACAACTAGTGCGAAAACCAAAAACGGATACACCATCTGTCACTAAGAGTAGGTGCTGCCTTCGAAGCGAACAGCGGATCCGCAACGCTTGGCTGAAGTCAACGATCAAATCAATAAGAGCAGCCTGCGACGAAATAGATGTTACATTCGTCGACATAAAATGCCAATTTCCCTTTCCTAAACTGCACAGTAGACTCAGCTGCCTGGTTAAAATCTCCCATTATGATACATTCCCGTTACTCACTTCCTTTATAGCGTTTTGTATTTTTGTGTTATCCTCTTCGTTTATGTTTGGACTTCGGTAAAGTAATCCAATAGTTAATGTTGAATTTCCTGTAATTATATTGCGACAAACAGCTTCATCGCAATCTGCTTCCCTTTCTAATTTCATTTCGTAAGCCTGAATAGATTCTTTAATATATAAAACGACTCCCCCTCCCCTTCTTCCTATTCGATCTCTCCTAAACATTACGTATCTTGTCAGTCCTAATTCAGCATCTGATATGTCTTTGTTGGCCCATAATTCGGTTATATCAATTATGTGAGGGTTAATATCTGCTATCATACTGTTTAATTCGTTTTTCTTATTTACTATGCTCCTTGCATTTAAACATACATATTTATAACCAGCTTCAGAAATGTTTTCCGGACATTTTATTACTGGTTTGTGTGTGCTAGTGGCCTATTGTATTGTTTGAGGCACCTATAAGTAACCCCCCTACGCTTCTTGTTTAAACAATGTTTGCTACCCAAAATATGTGTTATGCTTCCCATGCCACTGTCAACTGCTGCTAATAGTTCATCAGTAAACACTGCTGCACCCTTTCCACTAAGATGAAGCCCATCCCTCGTGTACATATCAGTCCTCCCAACGAACATCCCCACAAATCCAACTTCCTCTTCTCTACATAGCTGTTCCGTGTATGTTTGTCCCAATTTAAACAATCATATGAATTGTGTGACCGGGTGTGGCGCCCCGTTTTTCAATTTGCTTCATTCTTGTGATTATAGTTTCCAAGATTCCCAGCCATTGTCCTACAAAATCACATCGGTCACCCTAATTGTAAAATGTCATGACGACCTGCTTTCAATCAGTGCACGGCCCCGTGACAGCTCTGGTGCCCTACTGGCCCACTGAGGAGAGTCGTGATTGAATGTCAACGTTAATGAGATATATTTAGTAGTAAGAGGCCGACAAGAGAGAATAGGTAATATTGGCCTTTTATGTTGATGAAATCAAAGAAAACGTCGCAAAACTAGTGCGAAAACCAAAAACGGATACACCATCTGTCACTAAGAGTGGGTGCTGCCTTCGAAGCGAACAGCGGATCCGCAACGCTTGGCTGAAGTCAACGATCAAATCAACAAGAGCAGCCTGCGACGAAATAGATGTTACATTCGTCGACATAAAAGGCCAATTTCACATTCCAAAACTGCACAATAGACTCAGCTGTCTTTCAAAATGACGGGCTGCACCTGAATCATTTCCTATTTGAAAAAAATATAGATTATTATATAAGGCACACTAATAAATATTCATTGCCAATCATTCGGAAGAGTAGTTATCGAAACTCTCCGACACCATGGGGTTTATGCAATTGACAATAAATAATATATTAAACCCGATGCGCCATTTATCTTGGTAGGGATGGATGTTATGATTATTATATGACTTTTACATATGTTCCTTTACTGACTATATAACGATGTGAATACAACTCAGTTGAGTTGCCAATAAAACTGTCTATATCTAATCATATGTACTATTTATTATACAAACATGTCTCGTTTGCAACAGTAGAGGAGCATAGGGAAATATAACAAACTTGCCGTGTTGCTCGGCGTTGCACGGGACAAAAAGACAATCACTGCAAAAGCTTATGACTCCTTCACAAAGTGTCCGGTGGACGTTTGATATATATCACAATGGCGGAAACACGCATAGCGGTCCCTCTCTCTCTCTCTCTCTCTCTCTCTCTCTCTCTCTCTCTCTCTCTCTCTCTCTCCCTCCCTCTCCCTCTCCCTCTCCCCTCTCTCTCTCCCCCTCTCCCCTTCTCTCTCTCCCTCCTCCCGTCTCTCTTTCTCTCTTCATCCTTCCGTCCCCCTATCTCTCTGCCTATCCCCCCTTACTCTCCATCCTCCCCTCTCTCTCTTTCCTCTCTCCATCTCCCTCCCCCTCTCTCTTCCTCCTTCCATTCCCCATCTCTCTCTCTATCTCTCTCTCTGTCTTTCTCTCTCTCTCCCTCCCCCTCCCTCTCTCTCTCTCTCTCTCTCCCTCTCTCTTTCATCCTCCTTCCCTCCCCCTCTCTCCAACTCTCCCCCTCTCTCTTCCTCCTTCCGCCCCCCTATATCTCTCTCTCTGCCTGTCTCCCCGCACTCTCCCCCTCTCTCTCTCTCCCTCTCTCTCTTTCATCCTCCTCCTCCTCTCTCCATCTGTCTTCCCCTCTCTCTTCCTCCTTCCGTCCCCCTATCTCTCTGCCTATCCCCTCACTCTCCCTCCTCCCCTCTCTCTCCCCCTCTTTCTCTTTCCTCTCTCTCTCTCTTTCATCCTCCTCCCCCTCTCTCCATCTGTCTTCCCCTCTCTCTACCTCCTTCCGTCCCCCTATCTCTCTGCCTATCCCCCCTCACTCTCCCTCCCCCCTCTCTCTCTCTCTCTTTCATCCTCCTCCCCCTCTCTCCATCTCCCTCCCCCTCTCTTCCTCCTTCCGTTCCCCATATCTCTCTCTCTGTCTCTCTCTCTGTCTCTCTCCCTCCCTCTCTCCCTCTCTCTCTCTCCCCTCAATCTCCCTCCTTCCCTCTCTCCCTCCCTCCTCCCATCTCTCTTTCTCTCTCTCCCCCCTTCCGTCCCCCATATATGTCTCTCTTCCTCGCTCCCCTCACTCTCCCTCCCACTTTCTCACCCTCTCTCTCTTTCATCCTCCTTCCCTCCCCTCTCTCTTCCTCCTTCCGTTCCCCCTATCTCTCTCTCCCCTCACTCTCCCTTCCCACTCCCCCCCTCTCTCTCTCTCTCATCTGGCTCATGTCCAAGCGAAGGTCAACGAAGCGTAAGACGAAGTCGTACAAACGTTGACGTGACGCCCGTCATGTGTGTATCAGTTGTTCCTAATGTTACTCGACTGACGTCAACTGCCATTGAAACGAAGCCATAGCCGAGTCGAGTGGCGGCTTCAACCTTGTCGAAACGTCAAGGTCATATGTTGTGCTGGACCACGTTTCTTCACTGATGGCTAGCCGCATGTTATCGACTATTTAATTTCGAATGTATGTATTTTCGAACACCATTGATCTGGTATTTGCATGCGTTCCTATTTGAATGCTATTATATTTGACTAAATGTTGTAATAGTTTAAGTATTTGTGATAACACCTTACTGTAGTAAGATACACATATTCCTCGAATTGTACTGTTTCGTTCTAACAATACACGTAAAACATAATAAAACAACACAAAGGTGCATAATCTGATCGTTATTGTCGTAAAGTCGTGTTATATAGTATAAACTATATAAGTATTCCAAAATATTGACCTCCTAAATATTTTTAATGAACACCAGTGTTTAAAGCGAAACAAAAGTCGTGGTTTTGGAATGTGTAAGCGTCACTAAGACATAACCATTTGCAACTACAATCAAGAATATCATTCCAGTGGTTTACACTTGTTAAAGACGCAGCATCTTTATTTCATGGGCGGTGCCATATACTGTTAGATAACCTTACGTTACGGGTGCCGTTGTTTGGCATCGTCAGGTGCTGCACGGGCGTGCATATCAGCCGCCAGGATAACAGAGATTTGACCAGAATCTCCAACATTTAGAACAAGTTCCGAGAAAACTACTAGGGTGATATATTTGATTGTGGTTACAAATGGTTAGTTTGCCTAACTCTTTTAGGTGCATTGCCCCAAAACAATTACCTTTGTTCGCTTTTAATTTGACCGTTATTTGAACGACCCTGCGAAATATCAAGTCGAAATATTCAAATTAAACACATATTATATATATATATATATATTTATATATATATATATATATATATATATATATATATATATATATATATATATATATATATATATGGGACCGCTCAAAGCGCATTAAATGATTCACCGTTGGCAGACCTGTTCATTCCCAGACCTGTTCATTCCAACACCAACTCGACTTCCATGTGATTGTTTTCATTATAAATTCATGTTATATAACACACACACACACACACACACACACACACACACACACACACACACACACACACACACACACACACACACACACACACACACACACACACACACACACACACACACACACACACACACACACACACACACACACACACACACACACACACACACACACACACACACACACACACACACACACACACACACACACACACACACACACACACACACACACACACACACACACACACACACACACACACACACACACACACACACACACACACACACACACACACACACACACACACACACACACACACACACACACACACACACACACACACACACACACACACACACACACACACACACACACACACACACACACACACACACACACACACACACACACACACACACACACACACACACACACACACACACACACACACACACACACACACACACACACACACACACACACACACACACACACACACACACACACACACACACACACACACACACACACACACACACACACACACACACACACACACACACACACACACACACACACACACACACACACACACACACACACACACACACACACACACACACACACACACACACACACACACACGACTTCCCTGAGAAGCATTTCAGCCACGCTGCAATTTCTGCGCGAAGACTATACATTATATCCACCTCTGTCTATAGCTATGTACTCAGTTATACAGGTACACATTGTGGTTGTTTATATATATATATATATATATATATATATATATATATATATATATATATATATATATATATATATATATATATATATATATGTATATATTATATACATATATATATATATATATATATATATATATATATATATATATATATATATATATATATAAACAACCACAATGTGTACCTGTATAACTGAGTACATAGCTATAGACAGAGGTGGATATAATGTAGTCTTCGCGCAGAAATTGCAGCGTGGCTGAAATGCTTCTCAGGGAAGTCGAACTGGTGTTGCAATGAACAGGTCTGCCAGCGGTGAATCATTTAATGCGCTTTGAGCGGTCCTACGGACTGGATGCCACGCACGTTATATAAGAACGAACCTGTTTTACCTTAAATTCATCCGAGCACTTTATTGTTCATTCACGCACAGGCGGCGTGGCGACTGCATGTCACACTGCAACAATGAATGTATCGGCAGGCGCCCCGACGTCCGAAAATAGAGTCTATTCACCAATACTTTGTCACCCGAAAGCCGGGCGCTTTGGCTGTGTTACAGGTATTGTAAGTATGGCAGATAATTTACTGGGTAGATGGAATGTGATTTGCCCTACCCGGCGGCGGTATTTCAAAGGCACCCCAACACGTGGTCGTAGTATTTTATTAGCCATTCATTACATATTTTGTGTGGGTTTAAACAAGTGTATACCTTTGAAGCCACACGTTACTGCAATGTGTGGAAATTTCCTGCCAACATATATATAGAACTATATTTAGTTGATATATTCGCTTCGGGATTGAGTGCAAAATAGGATCTCCCTAAAGTGCACTTATTTGAAAGACTGCTTGGAATACAACCCATTGAGCGCTTAATCATCCATATTACTGCGTGCGCTCGCGCGCGTTCGTGCGTGCGAACGTATTTGTGTGCGTATTTGCGTGCGTGTGAGCGGGCAATCTCTACGAGCACCGGCAAGCTGGAACAGCCAGTTTCTGAGTCTGTCTGAGTCTGAGAGAACTGCCGCACTTTCTCTCTGCAACGGAGCCCCTTCGAGAAATTATATACGACGTAACTGTTTCGGCCATCTGCATACTTATCTAACCACGATTGCGACACTGGTATTACTGGATTACTAGAACACGGATTCGTGCTTGAGACGGTGTCGCCTTCTGGCCGCTGTCGCAAACACAACAAATACTCCGCGGTTCGCTGACAGAGACCACCAGCTATTCGAGTATGCGACCCCGGGGTCGAGTTGCGTGTATTAGAATAATGCACCTTTTAACTTGTAAAGTAAAATATGCACTGTTCCTATACATATTCCTATGTTCGGCCCGAAAAGGGTTAGAAATTCAGTGTATCAACATATCGGGTGACTACGGCTATTGGCAGTGAAAGGGTGGTTTGTTAACATGGACGTTTGGCAGCAGCTTGGCTATTCGAAGCGTCCGACTATCAAATATCAATACACGGATAAATTGTGAAGTACTGACGGGCGTCGCACCCGTGGAGGGTTCTTATAGGCGTGAACAATTTTCCCAGCCAAGGTCTAGGGGCTGCAGGCCACACAGTCCCCCTAGCCCATGGAATTCAGTGAATTTCACGAGCATTTGGAGACCTGTGAAAAAGTTCTATTCTAAAGCAAAGTCCTTGGTAAGGTTCACCTTCAACACGTGCTTACACTGCTTTCCAAAAGGAAATATCGTTAATTGATGCTCAGTGTTTACCAATCACTGACCACCACGTTTCATACGTAAAAAGCGGACACTACCGGTAAAATTAACTGAAGCCGTTTTCGCAAAAAAAGGGAGACTTTTTTCATAATTTTAAGGCACAAGATTCACAAAATTATGAAAATATGCATGAGATTCCAGACCTTTGCTCTGAGACAGTGACATTGATGCAAGACCGCGAGTCTCACGGCTTACGCATGAGAATTGACAGACATGCTACAGACACACTAACAACATAATTATCATTATTCCTTTGTGTGGCGTTGTGCAGAGGTCGCCTCAAATGTTTTGGCCTGGATTCTGGCCGGGATGGCCGTGACCTTATTAAGCAGACAATGTCTCGTATTACCTCACCCACTTCGTCACGTATCTTCAATTGCAATGTGTTACCTGTTCGGACGAGTAGCCTGTCTAATTGACAACAGACAGACGGACAACAGTGCTCAATAAACGCACCACAGACAGCGAATTACTCCGCATGTAGGTCGATAGGTTCACACAGAGGCGCGCACAGCACAGCGTAAAAAAATGATAGGCCAAAGTTTATGAGAATATCTTTGAAGACATGCGTGCTTCCAAAGAAAACACTGCCAGTACACACACGTGTGTGTGTTTAATAATTCCCAGCTGATTTAGACATATAAGTTAAACACGTCTGCGTTCAATTTCCGCACACACATGTAACGCGCCTTTTTGTGAGTCATTTTTATCCTTGGGGTTATTGCAGATATAAGGAAATTATTTTGAGAATCCTGGTAATGATTTTTAGTGGCTCATCAAATTAAACGCTATAATAAGTTTATCGCAAAAGCATTACGAGTACCACTGGAATCTAACGTACGTGTGAATCCAAATTATGTAATTCATGTGTCCTTCTCCAAACCGAAGCACGTTCAACAGCAGGTGAGTTATCTCAATAAGCTACCACAATCAGCATCAGCATATGATTAAACTATTGTACAAAAAAAGAAATATTTGAAATGGCAAGAAATCCCGACATGATTACGCAATCGCATGTTTCATTTGATTAGATTTATTAAAGTAATAAAATCACAAATGAAACGCTCGTTTTCCGAAAAACACAGTGACACCTGTTTAAAAAACTACAAAGATTCAAAAAGCGTGAGCAAATCGATTTTGTAAGTAAAAAGTAGCTTATATAATTAGTTTGTATGTGTGGTCGGCTCCTGGCAAATTGCCAGAACCGGCTTTTGTTACCAATTATATACGACAGCGACACAGCACATTCATTCAGGTTCAGAACGACCATGACAAGGCAGATGTCGAAAAGGCCATATATTTCAGTCCGGCATACGCCTGTAGGCCACTAGGCGACAATAAAACTGTCTTAGCCAGACACGCATATGCAGACTGCAGAGTCATGATCAGCGTGTCAAACAGGGCCCCATATATGGGGTTGAAATTTTGTAGCCGCGTCCGGGGCCCACAGGGATAATTGTATACAGGGGTGTGTTGTTACAGAGTTATTTTTACGAAACCAGCACACATATCATCGACAGTAGTTGATTGAAAGTCAACCATCGGACACATTGTTCAAAAATCGGGAGTGAAGAAGACGACATTAGCATAGAGTGGACAAAAACGACTTTTTAGTTCACCGACAGTCGGTTAAATAACGCACTACTAGTGCGCCGACTGTCGGTTAAATAACGTACTACTAGTGCGCCGACAGTAGGTTAAATAACGTACTAGTGCGCCGACAGCCGGTTAAATAACGTACTACTAGTGCGCCGACAGTCGGTTAAATAACGTACTACTAGTGCACCGACAGTCGGTTAAATAACGTACTACTAGTGCGCCGGCAGCCGGTTAAATAACGCACTACTAGTGCGCCGACAGCCGGTTAAATAACGTACTACTAGTGCACCGACAGTGGGTTTAATAACGTACTACTAGTACACCGACAGTCGGTTAAATAACGTACTACTAGTGCATCAACAGTCGGTTAAATAACGTACTACTAGTGCGCCGACAGCCGGTTAAATAACGCACTACTAGTGCGCCGACATTATATTCTTTATTCTATATATTCTTTCAATGTGTTACAGACAGGCTATGCACACATTCACTGCGCAGTGATCATATATTGTAATGGCACAAAGAATTATCTTTCTTACATGACTTGCCTACTGCAGAAGTACATTGCAGCCAACGGTGAACTCAGACATCATAGGACATCTGGTTTCAAGAAGATGGCGCCACATGCTGATACCATAGACAAGTAATTGTTCATCAACACCAAAGAAACATGCTCTACTGAACAAGTATTTTTATAGTTTTTTTACAACATATTGTATCACAAAAATCGTATTGTGGCTTAGTGTATCATTATAGCCCCCCATTTATAAAAATAATTTTACCATCAATCAAACAAAATAAATGACTTCATTGTAGAGACAGGAACACCTGCATTTTGATTTGAAATAATGGAAAAGAAGTAGCAGGGTTGTTTGATTTAAATCATTTGATTTAAATCATTGATTTAAATCATGATTTAAATCACTCCAAAAAAATCATTGATTTATGATTTTTTTGACTTCCGGTTTTTTTAATCGCTGATTTATATGAATTTAACACAAATAATTGTTTACAAGCATCGAGATCAACAAAGTTTTGTATGTTTTTTAATACAAAACACAAAGTGCGCACACTTGTGTAGCTGTATTGTCACCAGATAGCCTGATAGTCAAATGTTTTATGACATTGTGTATGTTTGAGCTATTCCCTTTCTGAATGTAATGAAGCCACACAAACTTGTCTTCCAGAGGAAGTATCTTTTCAACACAGAAGCCCTGAGTTAAAGTCCACTTATAGCTTGTGCTAGTTGTTAGCAATTCAGTATGTTGACTCAGTTGTTTAATACTGTACCAGTTTGTATTCTGGTTAGAGACCCGGGTACTGGTCATAACGGCGACAGATCCAAAACGGCGACAACCAAAACGGCGACAACCAAAACGGCGACAAATCCAAAACGGCGACTAACCAAAACGGCGACAATCCAAAACGGCGACATCCTTGGTCAAAACGGCGACAAGTCGAATCGAAACGGCGACAAGTCGAATCGAAACGGCGACACCCAATGGTCAAAACGGCGACAAACTTTGGTCAAAACGGCGACAAACCAAAACGGCGACACAAATAAATAATCATCGTGTATAAGCGTCACGTACTCGTATACCCGATGTGGATAAACCCTGATGTGAGTACGTACACTTGGTTAAATTAAATTATGTTATAAGTGACACAAATAAATAATAGAAATGTATAGCTTTGGCATGCGTCTCCGTTTCGATTGTCGCCGTTTTTTTTTGTTTTTTTTTTTATGTTGTCTCTCATTAGTCAAAAATGTAATATTAAATTGCGAATATTATTCAGCTTGCATGTCACATCAAAACTGTGGTTAAATTTATAATATATTTCATTTCATTGTGAACAAAAGACAGCAATCAGCATATAATTGGGAATGAGCGGCCAGGCGCCGTTCCTGCTATTGAGTGAGCGGAGCTGGAATGTATAACATGTTGTAGCGGAGTAACCAATAGACGCGTGCCTAGGAACAACGAAGGTCAGAGGTCCACAAAATATGAGTAATCCGAGTACGGTTTCTCCAGACTGAATAGTCACGAAATAATCTTGTTGTATCTCTTATAATGTTTAACTTACATTATAGGTTTCATTACGCTAATTATTTCAACCGTAACGTTAACGAACACGAACAACTTGTAATAACGACTTTTAGAACTATTACATATATAAATGTGCACTGGAATATTGCACGACACCAAATTACATCATATATCCAATCAACAAAATTGAAAAACATGGATTTAGGAGTCATTGTAGACATTAAGCTGTCCTTTGAAAGTCACATTAACCAAATTGTAAACAAAGCAACAAAGATTACAAAAATAATTCGATGAACTTTCCAATTCCTAGACAAAGATACGTTTTTGCCATTTTATTTACTGGTTTCAGCACTACACTGGTCCGTGCACCTTGGCACACGCTGCCACAAGCTGGTCGATGGTGCGCTCCTCCGCTACGTATTCGTTCCACAGCTTAAACAAACGAGCTTGATAGCGTATGTATGTCACCCGCCGTTTTGACCAATGGTTGTCGCCGTTTTGACCAATGGTTGTCGCCATTTTGACCAATGGTTGTCGCCGTTTTGACTTATGCCTTGTCGCCGTTTTGACCACGATTGTCGCCGTTTTGGTTGTCGCCGTGTTGGCTTGTCGCCGTTTTGGTTGTCGCCGTTTTGGATCTGTCGCCGTTTTTGTTGTCGCCGTTTCGACTTGTCGCCGTTCTGACCTGTATCCAGAGACCCTTAGAGTACACAGAGCCCTGGACAGGTGCTAATCCACCCTCTCAGCAAACAATAATTACCACTGTTACAGCCACAGACCCACAACATGCTTTCCTTTCCAAGACAGATTATGCAACTACAGGGGGTGAGGCCTTGTGGACATTGTCTAATGTCTTTATATAAGCAAAAATCATGTACCCTCTGTTAAGACAAGAACCCAAATCGATTTGAATAGAACATGTTTGAAAGAGTTTACAAATTTAAACATCTATATAAATATCTATATACCATATTTAAAAAAAAATGAAATAAATAAAAAAAATCCGATTTTATTTATAAAAATCATGATTTTTTTCAACCCTGAGAAGTAGCTTAATAAGAAATTACATGTACTGAACATGGGTCGATGTTCGAAATTGGAATTTAAGGATATAAAATACTGTAATCACAATTTTTTTATTTCTATAATAGAACTAGCCAAAAATCATTTCTGCTTTATGCATTCTAGAAATGTTAGTCTTCTGTTTGACAATGGCTGTTACTATTTTTTTATCTGCCAGCATAATTATGCTAACAAATCAGCCACGTATCTCTTCTCACTGTGAAACTGCTTCTCGTAATGTGATCTGATCCAATGCATATGCAATCTCAGCTGCCCTGTTAACATGCATACATGGCAATAATTGTCTCTATTCCTTCTCTTACAACTTAAATACTGGCTGAACATTCTACTCTATATAAAAGTATTATGAATGACATTGTACATTCTACAATGTCAGTTATTCATTCAATCCATTTTTGGTAAGTCTATTCAGTTTTGAACGTCAGGAACTGACAGTTGGTTTTGTGCATTAGGCTTGTATTTCAAAATGTCTTATATTATGAACAAGGATTAAACCAGATATCATAGCTTTAAAATTTACAGTGCTAAGTGGTATGTTATTTAGTTGAATAGAAAATAAATGCTACAGTAATTTATTAATACACATATCACCCTTTGTTATATTATTATTATTACACATGCATTCAAAATGATTTATCCGATACAGGGGTAGAGTATTGATTGTCATATCGGATATATCACTAATTTAAATTGATGCAGTCATCACATACAAAATGATATGTGTGCTGACAATATAACTACTGTTTACACTGTCATGTACAAAATAACATGTGCGCTGTCCATATAAAACTATTGTTTACACCATCGTGTACAAAATGGCAGACGAACATTTCAATTATCTTAAAATCTAATGACAACCATCTCTGACGACTGTGAAAATAGTCCCCATCTTAGAATTTGTCATTCAAATCATTCTAGGAGTGTGATATTCAATATAACATGGTACATTTGTGATCTGTATCTACTGTAATCGTCCTTCATGGCTGGCACAAATAATCAATCGGGAGAAGCCTATACAGCTTTGTCCAGTTATTTGTGCTAGTGCGCCACTGTCTCTCCTCACCATTCATAAGTCTAAGATTCTACGACCAATTACACATCTAACAGACTTAGACTTATAAAGTCATATGACTAATTTAATTAAGTCTAAGACTTTTAACTAAGTCTGACTCAGTCTGGGATAACGTAGAATGAGTCACTTGACTATAGTCAACGAGTCACTTGACTATAGTCAACGAAGGTGACCAGTCCAGTGAGTTTAACGTCAGTGATTTGTAAATTATTAGAAAGGTTAATTAAAGACCATATGGTGGGCTTCCTTGTTAAGCAAAAATTATTAAATTCATCTCAACATGGATTCCTTAAAGCGAGGTCATGCTTAACAAATATGTTATGTTTTTTGAAAAAAATCACTAAGTGGATAGACGTGGGATCGCCAGTAGATATTATCTACCTAGATTTTCAGAAAGCTTTTGACAAAGTGCCACATCAAAGATTACTACTTAAATTAAAAGCCCATTGTATCGGGGATAGCATAACTGACTGGATAGAACAATGGCTGACTGACGGAAGACAACAAGTTGTAGTAGATGGAGAAGTTTCAAATTGGAAATTGGTTTTGAGTGGGGTACCTCAAGGATCAGTATTAGGACCTATATTATTCTTAATATATATCAATGACTTGGACGACAGTATAACAAGTAACGTACTGAAATTTGCGGATGACACAAAACTTTTTAGAAAGGTTAATACTGATGGTGATAAACAACATTTACAAAACGATCTAGACAGATTAGTGAAATGGTCTGAGAAATGGCAGATGTTGTTAAATTTTGGGAAATGTAAATGCCTACATACATGATATTGGAATGTGGATGTACACTATAAAATGGGAGATACTGTTCTGGGTACTACTGTAAAAGAAAAGGATTTAGGAGTTACAATAAGCGCTGATATGAAAGTTTCAGAGCAGTGTGGTATTGCAGCTTCAAAGGGTAATCAAATTCTTGGATTTATTAGAAGAAACATAACATACAAGGGAAAAAAGTTAATTATACCTCTTTATAAAGCAATAGTTAGACCTCATTTAGAATACTGTATACAAGCATGGAGACTATATCGTAATAAGGATATAGATACGCTTGAACGCATACAAAGGAGAGCAACTAAAATGATTCCAGAACTGAGAGACCTTAGTTATGAAGAACGCCTGAAAGAATGTGGTTTAACAACTCTAGAGACAAGGAGGTTAAGAGGAGATCAGATTGAAGTTTTTAAGATATTGAATGGATATGAAAATATTGATAGAAATATGTTTTTCTCACTCAAGAAGGATAGCAGAACTAGAGGACATGAGGTAAAATTAGTAAAGGATCAATGTAGATTGGACATCAGGAAGCACTCGTTCTCACAGAGGACAATAATTGAATAAATGAATGGAACAAATTGTCTACAGATTGTGTAACTGCTAGCAGCGTGAATATGTTTAAAAACAAGGTTGACACATATCTCAGGAGGGCGGGTTATAAGTAGATGAACATTGTTGGACTCTCGATAAGCCAATGGCTTCCTTGTCCACTTGCCATCTGGGCCTTTGGCTTGGATGGCAAATCTTGTTAAATCTTGAAGGGAGACATGTCACATGAGCGATAATAAGAACGTATTTACAATTTAAATGCTGTTGTTGCGTTTCTTGTAGTGTTATTTATGCGATTTTCTTCCATATACATACCATTTTGCATTGCGCAACAGGCTACACTGACAACACTCTGTTTCCAACAATGACATCTTGTTTGATTTGCCCAACTCGAAAAGGCCGCCTTATTCAGTTCTGATGATTGAATCCACCGCCACGTGCCGCCACTTTTCTGTCTGTTGCTTTTGCTGGGTCCAAGCTCACCATGTGGCGCCACAGGAATAGCGAAGGCGCCACTTCCATGTAAGCTTTTTTCGATGCAGTTTCAGTATTGAAATATAAATTCTCCTTCTTTACTAAGCACCGGATTCGTTCAGGACGTGACAGCTGCGACGCATATGAGTGGAAATATGCTTTATCTGGTAATCATTCTGCATACGCCCATCCTCACAGCATTTCACCTGTTACTCCGACAACTTTGATAACAGATCACCATGCGGTCGAATGTGACCTTCTTGTGGTCAAACCTGCACGTCCGAAATATCGCATGTGGTTTCGAAAGTACGTGTCGATTGAGAAGCGGGCGTTCGCTAATGATATCCACGACGCGCTCTCGGTGAGTTCAAGGTCCACTATTGAGCACATTGACACATACAACACTGCCACCGCGAACATCGTCTACAAACACGCACCGATCATCACACGAGTCATCATGGTCCGTCCGAAGACACCGTGGCACACCGAGGAGCTGGCCAACTTGAAGCACGACCTCCACTGCGCCGAGCGCCGATGGTGAAAGACGCGACTACTTGTCCACAGGGAAATCTACACTACGATTCGAAATGCATACCGCCGACAATAATCCTGTCGTGAAGCCTGTCATTACTGGGCGGTGATAGACGAAGTCGGATACAACATAAACAACTGTACAGTATCACAAATGCATTGGCCGATCTACACTCGTTCAACTGCCTGACTCACATGACGATTGATGTGACATTTCATCAGTTCTTCACCGGGAAGATTGTGAACCTACGTCGTACAATCGTTGCGCTTTTTCTAGCTAACTGACTTGGTATTTACAAAAACTCCTATTCATAATTTCAATCAGTAAGACTAAATGATTACTGAGTGACATATCATTATGTACGTAGTCAGCTGCCACACTTTTGAAACACATTTCTATTGTCCACACATTTCAGTATTTGCCTGTTAATGATAATCCAGTAATACACTGTGTCCCAAAAGTAGTGTAGTGATTTATATATTTCGTAAATGCTAACGCATAACAATGTGATCTTTTTCCACATTGACCTCCTCAACCTGGAGATTTACCACGAATATGATGGGTTGATTTAGAACAAGACGCAGTTGTTGAACTGTACAAAATTAATGGAAGTTCCATTGTAGCGAGTCTACAGATGAAAGTTAATTGTTTCTTTACCTCTGTCAAAGCACATTATAAGGAGGAGTGTTGACAGGTTTGGTGCATGTGGAAGTGTTTCATATAAACCACCACGAACGGGATGGTCGGGTACAATGTTCGGGTACAATGTTCGGGTGCAATGCGCACACCAGAAAGAATAGCGGCTGTGCGGATGCCAATAACACAGTCCTCAAAGTCGGTGAGACGTCTCGCCCAGGAACTTGGAATTTCGAAACCTTCCTTACAACGCATTTTGACAAAACCTACACGATACTGTTTAGCTTGTGCAAGATGTAAAGCCCAGTCACCCTGCTGGACGACTGCAGTTCGCCGCCAATCAATTTCTCACTCTAGTGGATGCTGTCAGCGATTTCCCTAAGAAATTAAGATGACCGACAAAGCTCAATTCCATTTAAGCGGCTTTGTGAACAAACAGAACTGCCGAATACGGGCATGTGACGAAACATGTGAAATACAACAGACACGCGTCTCTCGATAAAATGTTACATGCCAGTGAATGTTGAAATGACTCTAGTATGTGTTACACATACACTGTTTGAACCAAAAAATAATATATACTGCTATGATTGCAATTTGGGTACAGTGTCTCTATACCCTGTTCCCTCACCTTTTTACAAAAATCTGGGTAACAACGTGACTATTAAGTAACACATTACACTTTGGGTGCTGATCGAAATGTGTCACATTTGAAATGTGGAGACTCAGTAATTATTTCAACTCAGAAACTGTAGCTCGGCATAGCACGGGATAGTATCTCTTAAGAAAAGAGCATTTTATGCAATAACAACAAACTAATATAAACAATTACTGACAATTTCTCTTACAAATGCCACTTGACAACATGAACTCAGTGGAGACCTACCTTATTGTTTGATGGCGGGATTAACTGCTTAGTTTCACTTTTAGTCGCAAAACATGAACGAGTGGCGCCTCTTTGATTCCTACACTCTTTGTTTACACTAAGGAAAAATAGAGTGGATTAAAACTTACCCTGACGTCACAGTGCGGCTGTTCCCGTCTCATGTCCACCTCAGTTGGAAGGAGGGAAAGGATGAGTTGGTTCTGGTTGTTCCAAGTGCGAGCCATCTCAAATTTGTTGAGCAGGTTAATGATGTAGGACTTCATGTCCTCAGCATTGAACGTGGTGTTCTTGAAGAGGATCTTTAGATCTTCAGTCTTCATGATGCCTGCAACAACACATCGATGCACTACATCAAAGTGGAAGCCCTCCATCAATGTGGTTTTCTTAAAGCAGATCTTCAGGTAGCATGTTGTAGTTGATACTAAATTGGTTCAATTCTTCATGAAATGATGCTGAAATGATATGTGCATACAATTGAATTGAGGAGGGACCTAACGTATAAACCACAGACAACTGTCATTACCACTGCTACCATTGCCACTGTTGCTATTGTCATTGGGGCATTACCACTGTCATCTTTGTCACATATTTCAACACTACTGCTGTCATTGCCACTTTGGCATTGCCACGGTTGCATTGCGCTGCTGTCATTGCTAGAGTCATCGTTGCTAATGTGGCATTGCGACTACTGTTATTGTCATTGTTGCATTGCCACAACTGTCGTTGCCACATTGCCATCGTTGCCACTGCTGTCATAGTCACAGCTGTCACTTTCACTGTAGCTTTGCTACCGTTACATTGTCAGTGCATCATTTGTCACAGCTGTCATTGTCACTGTTTTCATCACTACTGCCGTCATTGCCAGTGCCATTATTGCCACAGTTGTCATTGCCACTGTGACACTGTCACTATTACCACAACACAACCACACGTTTTATCACTTTCAACAAAATAAATATGTAATTTTCAGAAATAAAGTAATTCACGATAGAGTGTGTTTTGATGCTGAACACTACTTCCAAACAAAGCCATTTTTGCTGTCAGTAGAAATACGCGCGAATCTATTTATGAAACAAAACCGTGCAACGAATATGTTTCCCTTCACCGCCTTCCACTTACATTGGAGTTCCTCTCCATTAGAGATATCTCCCAATGCAAAGATCACAAAGGCAGAGGGAGAGGTAGAGGGAGAGACTACGACACTGTGGTTCTGTAATTCCAACAGGGCGGCGTCGCGATAATCTCGCGCTAAGTTTGCAGGCAACTGTTGAAACACGCCGAGGACGAGTGGGGATTGCGTCTCTACGTCGGTGATCGCGACGACGTTGGCGCCTCGAAAATAGGCGGCTTCGACAACGGCGAGAAGGTGGTCGTATGTTTGATCATCGACGACATCGAACTACATGACGATGGCGCTCGGCAGCAGCAAAGTACTTGTCTTGTTCGAATTCATCCAATCTTCATCCATTCCCCGACGTCTACAACAACTGCTCTTACAAGACTCTGCCTCCATCCAGGTCAAGTGAAGCACTGATGCACGACTCCGAAGTCTCTTTGATGCGATACCATTGCTGGTTTCGTTCCAGGACACACGTTAAATGATGTAAAGAGTATAACAAACAATCAATCATCTTTGATATAGCATTCAACGCTCCCCAACACGGACACCGCGTGCGACACAAGTGTTGACTTCGTACCAGGATACACGTGTGTAACAAACACTGATACGCAGACATGCTCCCCGCCGACGTTTAATAATATCCACATGACGTGATCTGAGTTGGTACGCTCATTGAGCTATACAGGCCTATGTTGCAACATTTGTTTTTGCGCGGTTTATTATTTCGCTCTTCGTACTAATGTTAGCAGTAAGATGCACGCGCGAGGAAGCTACAGTGAAGTGTGAACCATTGCCATATTAAATATTGCTAAACACGTGTACTTGTGTGCATTAACAAACACACGCTCTGTCTCTCCCCCCCGCGCTGCCTCCTTTCCGTCTCTCGCTTCTTCTCTGCCCCCCCCCTCCCGCGTCTCCTTCTCTCCCATCGAATGGGGCGTGGTAGCGTTCCGGGTAGAACGTTAGGCTCTCAGTCGTGAAAACCCTAGTTTGAACCCTCTTGCTGCCGTTTCGAAGCTTTGGCAATTTGTTTCACCGAACGTTACCACAGCTCATTCATTTTGTATAAATGAGGTGTGCTGGGGGGTGAAGTGTAAAACACCTTGAACAGTACAAATGACTGGATATAACGAATATACTTTTCCTGCCCATCTGCCTGCCACCCTCCCTGTCTGCTTCCATCCCCGCCTATATCCCTCGTGCGTGCGTGTGCATCATGTGGAAGGAGCGGTCCTATTCTGTCCACATTGAAGTCACACGTACATTTACTGCACAACACTGAATGCACACCAACTGATGTGCACTGTTGGTTTTTGTGTGTAAATGTTTTGAGAAAATTACTTTAAACAGAATGATTACGTATTCTCGACATAACAATATGCATGTGTCGATACAATTAAGATACCAGAATAATTTCTTCCCAGAGATGTTGAGATGGATTTTGAACGAACATTTCTGCCAAGGGTTGAAGTGTAAAGCACTTTGAACAATCCCAAGGACTGGATACCACGAAAGCACTTTTCCTGCCTGTCTGCCTGCCTTCCCGCCTTTCACCTGTCTGCTTCCATCCCCGCCTCCCTCCCTCACGCATGCGTGTGTGCGTGCGTGGGAGTCAAATGTAAGGGGCTGTCCTTTTCTGCCCACATTGAAGTCACATTTACAGCAGAACACTGAACGCACACCAACTGATGCGTATTATTATTTTTTTGTGTAAACGTGTTGAGAAAATTACAGTAAACAGAACGATTACGTATCCTCAATAGAACAACACGCATGTGTCGATACAATTAGGATACCAGAATAATTGCGACATAGAAATTGCGCTTCTAAGTGAGGATTACAACGTCATTCACGGCGTTGACAGGTGTCAAGGCGTGGTGCTGCGAAATATTATCTGATGGAAACATGACAACGCCGTCCGTGCGCATGGACAATGCCTGTCGTGGTTCGTTGATTACCTCCGCCAGCACAGACAAAAGACTACGAGTGTTAATTCCTGTCCACCAGCCAGCATGCAGAGAGTTCTTGCCTTTTGCATGTCGTATATAACAATCCATGCGAAGTTGGTGCTTCTGCTAATGAATCGACAAATGGCATACTGTGTAAGGCCTATCGTGACTGAAAAACGATAAATTGAAGAAATATGGAGGAGTGTGCAAAATAGCAATTCGTGTGCTATATCCGTGTTGACTTGCATGATATCTGTTTCAACATACGTTGTATATCCATAGCACACACTGCGTGCTTCCTACGTTGTTCTCTGTAAAAGCTGATCTCAGCTAAATAGGTAGACGTGCATTGTGTTGACAGCCAGTCAGACGAAATGGGTGAACAAAGAGATGATTCGAGACAGTTACTGTGAAAACAAAATGTGCAATATAAACAACGACTTTGTGACCTAACAGAATGCGGAAGGTTTGTGTATAAACGTTATTTGGCTTTGTAGATAAATAATATCTATACTACGGAGTACACATATTTGATTTGGTATTAATTTTTATACATATTTAGAGGATGGCTCTACGAACCTTTCTGCTGACATTCTACAAACGATTGTACATTTCATATGGAGTTGTGATTAATGTATTGGGACAGATTAATTATTAGTGACAACTGTCTTTTTCTGCTTCTGATGCAACTCATGACTGTATATTAGCCGCATGAAAAATGTGGCTAGACTGTTGTTGGCAGGGAGACGAGACACTTTCTAAGCGTTTTGACTGACTGTTGGCTAACGTAACTGTTATGTGCATTTGTTCCACAAAGTAACGGCGGCGGGAACTGCTAGATGCATAGATAATAAACAGACATACCAGTTAACACAACTGTTCGATGATACTATTGGCAATATAATAAACCTTTTCCACTTGGAGTGTGTTGTATTCCTAAGGCAGGGTTATGTAGGGTTATTGATAACAGTTACGGCCGACGTTTTAGTAGACGGCATCTTAGAGTGATCACATCCGGCGCATGCGCATAATTTCTACCAGTGAATCTGCATAATTGAATAACTATAACATAATAACTAATAATATTATTTATGAATGTTATACACTTTGCTGCATTACATCATGAACTGTGCCATATAAGAAGCATTCTAATGAATTAAATTAGTAGTTGTTATGTCAGATAAATGTAAAGTGAACATGTTTCAAGAGTTCACACCACAAATTCAGCTAAAAGGGTGTACATATTATATAAACGGGTAGAGAGGTTGCTAGCTCAACATATAGGGATTGTCAGTAGACTGAGTGGAGGACTGTACGTGGTCTGGGGGCTGACAAATCTCACCCCTGAGAGCTGCTCGATAAGCAACTATAAGAGACTCGGTGACTGTGGATTGGTCTCTCCACCGACCGATAGGAGGTGCAACACGGATTGCCCGAGCCGGCGACTTGAAATATAGTCCCATTGACAGATAATGGCTACGCGTCACTCACGTCATTGGTCTCATATATTTTAAACAAAAGAACGTCGATCATTCCATGCTCAGATTCAGGTTATTATTCTCGATTTGCAATAGTTGGTTAATAGCACCAGTTTTATTGTCATCGTAGCAAACTACTGTTAAACCGTAATCAATTACATGAAAATTATTATGTTGATGTCCTTTCTTGCATTTTAGTATCTTAATGCTTTCATTAAATCACTCTACACCACTTCCAATACAAAAAGGCTATATAATGTTAGTGTTTTATGGCACTCCAGCACACATGCAAACCTGTTCTCCTCCATGAACAGCAACGTCACACTGATAAGCTAATGCTTTCCACACATTTTGGTTTTACTGTGCTTCTCTACAACATAAGGAAACGTCTTGCAACATATTGTGCACACCTAATCGATTCAAATAGACATGCCAAATTTACCCTACCAATAATAACAAACTCTGATTTACCTGCATTTAACTTTAATGTGCTCTCTGTCATCCAATGGAAGATATTGTGGAGAAAATCCCTGAGCTAGTTTAGGAAGTGATTTGTATCTCGTGTAGCCAAAATAATATAGATCTGTGATTTATTAGCATACACTTGGTAATCCAAGTTGTGACTTGTTAAATATGATGAGAGCCAGCTCTGTGCCAGATATGCCACACCACATTGACACACTTTTAATAAGTTGTCCTGTGACCAATGGTATCAAATACGGCAGATAGCTTCAGCAAGGAAATGGTCTCCTTCTATACACTGCTTGGACCCACTACCAAGTGTCTGGATCTGCTTAAGTCTGGCCAATAACATATTTAACACCTACACAGGGTCACTGAATGCTATAAATTCAGTCAACACTTGATCTTTTGCTGTGTCGCCAGAACTGTCTGCACCGATTGTCCTTAAATACTTCCAGGAGAAACCATGTGGCAATGTCTTCATTTTGTTGGACCCCAGACTGCAACAGTATTTCTTCAAATAGCTGAAAACAAACAAACAAACAAACATAAGTTATAACATTTACATTCATTAAACTTAACAAAGGTAATAATAAATACATTTGTATGTGGGCGTTTTCACGTACAGGGTACACTTTTGCCAAAATGCCCTTTCCCACATAGTATTGAAACAATTAATTGTGTAATATTAATTCAGTCTAATTACCATACAATTTTTGAGGCGGAGTGGGATTGATAGACTTTACACGAAACCGCCAATATTCTGTATATCTGGACAGGGGTCTTTAAAAACAAAGCCGCTAAAATATGAATAGATGGAACATGATATGTCACTGTCATGTTTTCATCAATTATAGCAAAACCGAATTCATTAATTTTCCCCTCAATTATCTACAGAAGCTCCAGTGCATCATCACAGAACAGAATAAACTAATAAAATCTAAATATATATTCCTTGTTCATTTACCATATGCTTCTGGGAACATATCAGCTGATGGATGCACAAAAACCAACTCACTTCTTCATTGTGATGTCCTACTCACGAGAGATGGAGTCCACGGCTGAACCATTGTGTCTGGAGTGATATACACAGAAGTTGTCATTTCATCCTCCCTAAGGCCAATAAACGAATGGGACAAATTATCTACAGTTTCTGTTAATGCAGGCCATGTGAATATGTTAAAAAACAAAATATACAAATATCTTGTTACACATAGATGTAAGAAAAATTGTCTAGTTAAATGCTTCCTTTTCTGTATGAATCAACCAATGGTTGCATTTCAAAAATATATAATTCTAACTCGACCAAACATTAACTCTATATTACAGATAGGTATATCATGTAAGAACAATATCAAAATGTAAATGAGCAACACATGTTGAATCATGGTGGAGTGATAGGATGAACATTTGAAGCAATATACCGACGACCATGGGAGGATGAACATTTGCAGCAGTAAGAATACCCCAAAAAGCCATCTTGGTGCACCCTGGGGCAAGACAGCCATCAATATACCTGGGGCAGTTTGGTCTACAAATCCGTCCCCCGTGTTTTTAGTTCTGTCATGTTTGATCGCCTTTACAGTACATGGTAAAGTCAGTTTAGGTTGCCCAACCATGACATTGTGCTCTTTTGACTGCTGAGTACAACAAAGATACGTCATGCCTGGACGATTCTGATCGAATGCAGCAATGAGTTGAATGTTAAGCCTATAGAACTAACCATGCATAAAATACGGAGTTATGTACCATATTGGTTCGTTCATATAAATATGGACGAAACATTGCCTGAATAATAATACATACATACATACACACATGCAAATATTATGATAGTACAGAGGCTATAATAGTTTACAAGTAAAAATAGAGTTCGCACATAAATATACATTCCAATTCATAAATTGGTGAAATGTTATAAAATCGTTCAATGCACATATTTGCACAGTGACTGTGTGTGGTAGTGTTTGAATGTTTAGTGTCATTGTAAAATGGCAACAAATGCCTCTTTCCTTTGTTTACAGGTGATACAATTAAGAAAAGACTAATAAGTTACTGTACTCAATATAACCAGGATGTATGTCATTCCAAAAACAATGAACGTGGCGGTGCGCACAAGAGTTGCACGAGTCATGGTATGTTCGCTGACCCAGTCACACAACCATGGAAAGAACGTTTTCGCAAGTAATGCAGTGGCGTGACATGTAGTAAAAGTTTAGCAATGTACGCTTCATATAAGTTAGCATCTCTCCTGATTGTATCCCTACCAATATTATCTGGACAATATCTCATCATTAACTCCATGGACAATATTCCAGAAATACTGTTTATGAGACAATATCCTGGTATATCCTGGATATTGTTGTGCTACTGCATTACACACAGAACGTCTGCAAATAGTCCAATTTCCGAGGTTGATTTCGGCTGTCTTTGCAGATGAAAGCGTATAATTTAATTACGGTTAGTTGATAGTAAATTATTATCACATCAGTGAAAAATGTAATTTGCTGGCCCAGTAACTTGATTAAATATAAATTTTAAGGTGGCTCCTCGATTGTGAATTTGATTTCTTTTCTTAAATAAAAGCATTCTTCTTCACATAACGGGTGGGTACAGTCTCAGAAAAAAGGGGTGCCCAGTTTTCCAATAAAACACCAGGAACACCAACTATTGTTATCCACATTTCCACATGGACAGCACTCTCTTGCACAGCACAGTGGAAGGTAGATACAAAATAAAAAAAAATTATTACGTAACCTGATATATTCTTATTTACTGAAATATCCAATTCTGCTAATTCTAGATCCTGTCAATGTGACTTACCAAAGTTGTTACTGTGGATATACTGAAGGTGTGGTTCCACTCCCTCTGTGGAAATAACCTTGAATGGTGCCAAGGCCACTGAGCTGGGCTGTGTGCTGATCATGCCAAGGAATCAGGTCATGTTCCACGTATGTACATGGTTGTACTCAGAGCACACTGCAAACACAGCAGTGAGCTACAGTGATTCACCTTCCATTATTCAAACACCTGATACTGATAAGCTGCGTCGTATCAAAAGAAAGCTGATATGATCATAATCAATGCTTCATTTTGGATTACTTGAAAAGAAAAAAGCTTTTACTTGTATATTTTATATAACTGTGAGTGTCAGAGTATATGTGATTGATCGCCCACTGAAAATCATGCCATAAACGTGACATGGTCACCATCATGAAATAAAGCTTTTCCAGGTATATTTGAATATTTTTGCTGACAACATCACCTTGGTGATGGGACTGGTGTGTATGGTGAACGACTGGAAGAGCTGTGGGCCCTGTCCCACCGACTCTGGGTGCTGCAGAATCACCTGCACAGCTCCAGAAATTGTCCAGTAGGCTATCTCAATTCATTTCTCACTCAGGGCTGAAAACAGTCAAGCAATGTACAATACCAAAACTGCCCTGCTTCACAAGAGCAACTTCCACATTAGCATAACAAATATAATCAACACATCTAAATGAGACGTTAGTCTTAAGTGTAGTTTCTATGAATTAGTCAGTATTTATAACTTTTAGTTTTAACATTCTAGTCATATGTAGCAAACAGGGAAACTGACCTGTTTTGGGGTTGAGATAGACACTGAGGGCTGTGATACGGTCCCCACTATGGTCTGTGTCCTTCATACGTAGCGGGAACTTCTGCATGTCTGCAGGTGTTATGCAGAAACAACAACACTCAATCAGCTTTAGTTTTCAATGTGTGCATACACATATTCTGTGTACTCTATCTAACCTATAAAGAAGTGTCTGTCTGTTGAGTCATATTCATGATTGTATTTTTGGGCCAATCGAGATGAAACTCTACAAGGTGACCCAGGAGCCCCTTCTGATGAACACTGAGGGTAAGATGTGGAATCATCCACATGGGCCTCCGGGGGTGGGGGTTAAAATTTGAAAAAGGCTTTATTTTGTTTTCTATGTCATCGCAAAGGTAATAAATATGACTGCTTTTTCTCCCCTCGGTACCAGCATCACATTACCTACTGTCCTGTCAGTACACAAGCTTATATTAACCATGTGGCCATGATGAGAGTCCTTGTTGACCACCACTGTCTCTGGTCCTGAGCAGCTTTGGTGGATTCTGTCGCATTCAGCCCTCTACTCAGATTCTCATCCATCCAATGGGCTTTCTGCCATCCTCTAGCACCATACCTGCTAACATCAAACATCTTCTTCCTTGCAATGTGGCCAAAGTACACAAGCTTTCTTGTCATCACTGTTCTCAATAGTCAACAATTGTTTTCGATTTTACTTAGTGCATAGTGATTTCTTTTCAATCCAGCTAATAACCGCAATGCGCTTTTTGCTTGCCTTTTCCAAGTCTCACCCCACCTACCTATGTAGTATATTGATCTGTTGTTACCACCAAGCAATAGATAATGACCCAACTGTGTCATAGCTTTTCACTGGAACCATGTCCTGTACCTACAACAGAACAGTAATATGTGCAGTCTTTGCATGCACATTTGTACCAGTTTGATACATTTCTTCTGCAGGAGCTGAATGAATGATATGTCATTCCACAAAGAGCACTACATGTACTAGTGTTTACATCTATCCTAGTTACGTCATTCATGGTTAATGAGCAGTTTAACTAACACATTCTCTTGGATGGACATAACACAGTATGCTATTAATTTTTTTTCTAGTGTAAAAAAGCATGTAAACTGCGTTTTATTTATCTGTTTAGTCATTGTTATAATGCAAAACATGCTACTGGTGATGACAAATAAATATAAAGCTTTTACTTATTTTTAATTATTACTATGAATATGGATATCTCAAGGACACTTTGGCTATACAGTGACCTTAATACACAAATCTCAACAAATGCTGTATTTGCAAGATATTTATGAAATGCACATTAGTTTCATTCAATAGATGACAATTAAAATATAATTAAACAACATCGACGTAGAAATAGCAAATTACTGGTGCAATTTTGCACATTTGCATAAAATTTCCTTTGTTCGTATATTTATATACAAAACCATCTCCGTTGCGACCCCCGCAGAGATCACTGACTGGCCGTCATGAGGAGCCTTACCTGCCAGTTCTGTTTCATGGCATGCCACACCCCGACCTCACCTGTCCTGTTGAGTGCAGCCACCGTGAGAGATTTACCTGCCAGTTCTGTGTCATGGCATGCCACACCCTGACCTTGCCTGTCCTACTGAGTGCAGCCACCATGAGAGATTTACCTGCCAGTTCTGTGTCATGGCCACCTTACAATAAGCGTAAATTAGGATAAAACAGTTGATAATGGACCTGCTAAATGGATATAATTAATCCAAATACATGTTCCTCATTCTCAAATTTATTGTAACTCTAAACAATAAGAACAAATAGAAAGCAGAGTGAATCCTATCTAATAGCATAAAGTGAACAATAGGGGAAGAACTTTGTATAATGTTGTCCTCCCTTTTAAGTTCATCAACTATAGTTTTGGGCCATGGATGGTTTGGAACTTTTGTGTTTGGGGAAATAGATTTGTACTTAGCACAGACAGAATACCACATATCACTGCCATGTGCAGTAGTGTTGCAGGAACTAGTTGCTCACCCAACCAGATTACATAGTCAGTGTCCACAGGTTCTCTTCATAATAGGGGCATTGTTAGCATACTGCCTCTGTCAAGTTGCAGAGGCAGTATGTGAAAAGAAGGAAGCCTGGGAAGTAATAGATAAGACCAAGGAGACAGGAAAAGAGGAAGGCCACAGCTAAGATGGGAGGACTGCATGAGGAGGGATATGAGAAGATCGGGGGAAGATGAAAGATGGAGAGAGGGAGCGGGAGAAGAAACAACAGAAAGAGTGGCTCAACAATGCTTTACCTGACCTTCGCCCCTGTACAACAAGGAACAAGGAGGAAGAACACTGCTAGCTTGGTAAAAAGTATAAATCCAAGGATGTGATCAACATTTTCATAAATAGTGTATAAATTGCTCATGAGAAACAATATTTTAATACAAAGTTTGCCAAATTTTAGCACCCCTCTAAACACATGGTGTTGTGTGACTATGGTGCACCATTTAGAAACCTGGTGCCCACGAGAGTGACAGGATTCTCCTCAAAGCCCTTTTCTCCTGACAGACCTATCTCACTGACTGACCTATCTGACGTGTCACGAGGCCGCCATCATTGCTGACCATGACGCTCCACAACGGGATGGTGGAGTGGAAGGTGGCGGCCACCATCCTGTTACAGTTCTCCTGGCCAGTGTTGAGCACCTTGGTATTGAGGACCACCTGACCTATCCCCTCCGTCAGACATGGACTCATCCATGAGAGATGTCAGCATGCTGAGTCGTTCATGCTGTCTCACACAAACACACAAGTTACATACAACTGCTTCAATGAAACACAGATCACACACACACACACTTTGGTATTCTGCTAAGGAAAATTACAGAATCAACCAATCATATGTTTCTCCGTTTGAGTGATGCGCATTTTACCAGATGGTTCTGCTCATATAAATGATGTACTCTTCTTGACTACAGCATGCTTATAAAAATAAAGATATCCATGGACAAGAAGGATGCACAGGGAAAGGATAAATAACAATATTAAAAAATAAAGCAGGTTACCAAAATAAAAGGCATTACCATTCGGCACCAATACTGATTTATTAGAACACCTGTAAAAGTAAGTTTTTCAATCTAATTTGACATTCTCCCCTCCCCCACCATTCATCATTACAGTTTTTGCAATTTCTGTTCCAGTCATGAATCCAATATATTTGCAAGAGGACCATGACTGGTTTACTAGCAATTTTTAGAT
This sequence comes from Lamellibrachia columna, assembly GCA_963662155.1. Taxonomy (NCBI): domain Eukaryota; kingdom Metazoa; phylum Annelida; class Polychaeta; order Sabellida; family Siboglinidae; genus Lamellibrachia; species Lamellibrachia columna. The sequence goes on from OY759272.1 coordinate 24,897,290, forward strand.
GTATTTTAAGTATTTCTGAATGGACTTTGTCCAGATTTATGGCGTTATTTTACTACCAATTGCATTTTTAAATACAGTAATTACGTTGGCACCAGTATTAACGCATAATTTAAAGCATACTGTCGAATCAAATACAAATTACCTCAATAAAAAATATTATTATTACTTTGTCACAAAATGTGTTACTAGTATGTATCTGTTGATACCATTGATTTGTTTAGATATTAGCGGTTGTTACCTCCCATAATCAGAATGAAGTTAACCACAAAATAAGACACGCGCGTAGATTTCAGCATATAACGCATTCTTCAGGAAAAGTAGCATGTTTTTATTCACCATGTAGATGCTTTATACCTCAAAAAATAGATTATTAAAACAGCATCACACCCATACATAATTCAATATTAATACATGTAATCATCACAATTTATTTAATTTACAATAACTTCAACTTATAACATTTCACTAGTTGCAGCACGCACGCACGCATGCATGCAGTACATTTATATATATATATATATATTATATATATATATATTATATACCGCACATGCTTAAAATACATAGTTAAAATTAATGAGTTAAATAAATTAGGTAAACATGATGAACGTGTGCACATATATGTATAACTATATATATATATATATATATATATATATATATATATATATATGTGCATATATATATATGCACACATATATATATATATATATATATATATATATATATATATATATATATATATATATATATATATATATATATATATATATATATATATATATATATATATATATATGCACATATATTTATACACATATATATATTTTTTGGCCACGCGATATGCGTTTTAATTGTGCATGCTACTATGTATAGTAGATATATGAGAAGTTTGGGTGCTCTAGGACTATATATATATATATATATATATATATATATATATATATATATATATATATATATATATATATTTGTAAAATACAATAATTAGTGGTACTTACGATTGCTGCGGTCTGGAGCCGGTTGTCGCCCTAGATTTATATGGCCTGCCACCATGGAGGCATGAGTATTTCACGAAATAGTACTTAACATATTTCGATGCTTTCTCCACAATCTTTGGTGTCATTCTCCTTGTTCAGTGTTTGGGCATCTCTCATATAAAACTGACTATGCGTATGTTGTTCGAAAGTGTGTAAAGCATTCTACATTTCTGAAAACGTTCGAAAAGGTGCCCCGACTGTAAGCACGTTGTCCGACGCCATCTTTTTTGCTGCAACGGCATCGTGTGGCGAGTGGCGTCATACGACGGCGTATTACCTCGCGCTGTAATGCGCATGCATCACGAAACTGTCGGTGCAATAGTGCCACAGTTGTACCGACTTTAGGTGCAATATACACTTCGTAAAATATATTATGTAGACCTATTATTCTCTTGAAATAATTCTTAATCATGACATAAGCTTTAGAAAGTGTCTCGAAAGACATGGACACAGATACAAGTGGGCTGACTAGTGTAACTACTGTCATATTTGCTCACGTGTTGATGGCCTGTAGTTTGAACAGGTTGTTGTCATTAAAATGTTGTTTATAGGCCCTATATTACGGTAATGAAACAATTATCAAACAAGCATTCATGAGAACACTGTTGTAATAAAATTATGTTAATAAGGTTGGGATTCAAGGCTTTTGGGACTTGATTCAAATGGTTGGAAGAATGGTAGATGTTATTCAATTTAGTAAAAAATATTTGTTATACTCCACTTTGAATATTGCATTCAGTCACGGAGACCATACTCAGAAAAATATAGGAAAACTGAAAAGTACAGGCACGAGCAACTAAGCTGATCAACTCGGAGAGCTTAGCTATGATCAATGCCAGTTATTTATTAGGTAAACTACATATTAAAATTTCAGGATGGTGTTCTGTCTTGGTTAATTTATAATGCAGTTGAAAGTTACTGTTCTGCCCAATGGTGTTTTTTTCCTATATTTCTCCCAAATTGGCCAAAAATATCTAAAATAAAAATGGCAGAACACCATCCTGAAAATGTTAATATGTTGTTTACCTAATAAAGGACACAGTTAAAAAAAATGGTGGTCATAGGACTTGTCCCACATTCCCATTTTGGGTGCTGAAATTCATAAAATATAGAAAAGTTAAAGTTTAAGGCTGAATTATTCAGAAATTATATCAACTAGAAGCCTAGTAGCCTACTGAATTAATAGGCTATTATCAGTATGCCAGACAATAGATGGTAGCAATTTAGACATTGTACTGTAACACAACAATAACCTACAGACTGCTGAAATCCTTCTCAGTTATTTTCGTTTTCGTGCACTCAGTATACCCATTGTCCTATCATTCTTGAATTTAGCATAGATAATCATCACCAGCATGTCTATAGATTAAGCAAATTTCAAATCTGTAGTTTGTAAACTTCTTAAGTTAGAAGCACCTGAAAACAAATAAAAATAACGGGTGAGTTTTGGGGCGCTTACCCCCTGTTTACATTATAGGGCGTTACAAACACAATTTGCATGCAAATCCTTAGTTTTTTTTGCAGAAATGCTCAGATATAGCTACTTATTCATTGGTTAAAATCTAAGCAAATTCTGAGATATCAACTATTTAACCATTGGTTTATTTAACACGGAATGACCAATATGTATCTTTTCAGGTTGTCTCTAAGATATGGCGGAATCCCTTGCATTATCATGAACTTCAACAACAGAAAGTGTGTTACATGGATTTATAGAACCACAATTCATTGAAAGCAGTTTTGAATTAATAAACCACAGCTGATTATTGCATCAAGTAATTAATCAACGATGGACCAAACATAAAGGTAATACTGAAGTTGGGTGTTGGACATGGCACAGTTGATGCAGCACACAAATGGACTAAGTATATACTAGACTGCACTAGTGACTAGAATATAGCGTATGTAAACAAACAACATAACATTAATAATGTCTAATGTGTACATGAACCTGTACCAGATTTGTTTACCTATGATAAAGACCCCTTTCTCTGCTATTTAGGTATTCTGTGGTTGGTGCAATTCATTATCTAAAGTAATTGTTTTAAACAGGAGACAATTACTAGAGGGACAGTCTGTTTTCTCTGGCATACTGTCCCTTTAACATCAACAAGATTTAGCACAAAATAAATTTTGTGTTTATCTAACCCACTTTATTATATCAAGTGCTGAGTGTACAAATGATCCAAGCTGTGCATTGATATGAAAATAATTGAAAAACAACTTATTATTTTAATTTCGGAATTGTGATCTAGATTCTACGACTGTCTAATGGGTAACTGGTCTGATGTGGTGCCACATAGTGAAAACACGCAAACTATCAAGTTGGACGACCGATCGTGGCCTATGCTTTTATAAATCGCAAACTGTTTACAAATTAGACTGACAACATATTAAGTAGCACTGAGTATTCCTGAAATATAAGCCAGTAGCATATATACAATTGTGACAAATGAATAAAATAGCATCGTGCAATGCACACAAAATGCAGTGGTGGAAAACATTGTCTGATCTTGCAGAAAATGCAAAATGCAATGTTTTTAGTATTACACATCATTTTTTTACACAATACAATACACACAAGTTAACAAATATATTTACATCAAACATAAATTAACATGTGCACACTGAACGTGTAATATGTACACTATATAGGAGAGACCGGACCTAGTTGTAACAGAAAAAGCATATTTCAAGATTGCGGTCCAAAGAAAGTGCAAATTTCACCCACAGACAGCAAGGGCATAAATAACTGCTTCGTGCAATACACATTCACGCAATTACCCGTTTTACAATGTCTCCTAAAATGTTACAATTTACCCCGATGTAGGGCAAGGTGTAACAGTTAGCACAGGAGGCTGTAACATACATGTTTCACAATTGCAGCAAAATGTAATATACCAGTATAACAAAATCAATTACTTTAAATTGTTTTAATACATATATATCTATATATGACTAGCTTATTAGACTTAATAGACCCTACTTAAAATAAGTACGTGTACCGTATTCGCCCTAATACGCGTACAGTACACGTGAAGAAAATTGGGCCATGAAAAAAGGTCAAGGAATCTGAAGTACATATAGGCATACACCAACATTTGTTCCGCTAGACAGTAAGGTAACTGTTTAACTCTTGTGGTGTCATTTGGTGGTAACTGTTTCACACCAAATGGCGACACTTTTCAGTTGTTCCACACTAGTCAAATTACAATAATTATGGATCCTGCTGATTAAAAAGGGGGGTGAACGCTAATTAGGGCATGTACGCTTAATAGGTTGAATATGGCATATATGTGTAATTGGCAAATCCCCTACTGGAACACTGTGCAAACACTGAAATGAATGTTAATTACAAAATGTTTATTAATCGCCAATCGGTTCAGATTGAATGGCACTTTCCCAACACTTTGTCGGAGTGACATTTTTCGCTTGATACTGCTATGCTACAACTTGCCCAGGGAAATGTTACAACCTGCCACAGCACCGTCTCATTCATAACACCTGATTATATATAACATAACCGTCTCGTTCATAACACCTGATTATATATAACATACTTAAAACATTATTTAAATACCTATCTAGAGAATATATTCATGACTGGAACTATCAAAGGAAGCACAACAACAGGTAAGTCATGTGTACACAGATCCTTAACAAGTAGACTAGCAAAAGTTTAATCCAATTACCGTTTTTTTAAATGCACCATTTTTACCTTTGCACCATGACATGTTTAATACTATAGATGAACATACAGCCACCTTGTGAAATAATTTGCATTAGAAGTTTTGTCTGTAGTATGTCTGTTACAACTTACCCGTGTCACAACTAACCCCGGTCTCCCCTATTGTTTGTGTTTCTCAGCCTCATACACCATTTCTGCATCTTGCCTCCACGAACATGTACAAATACACAGATACAATCATTTATAAATTATAAACACAGGTTGTAGCATCAAAGTGTATGACTGAGTATATGTTTGTATTCTCGTGAAGTTACAAAGTTTGTAAATGTTGCTGTTATTAAATCACATGACTATTTCCAGTGGAGTAACATGTAAAAAGGAAACAAGTTGCTATTAAAAGTCCCTCAAATCTTTCAGGAATACAAGCCATGATTTACAGACCCTATTCCAAAGAAACGCAGTGCAAATGTGACATTTGTAGTTCACATATATTTTAGAATTTGAGAATCCGACACTCTAACTACTTCACTAATGCACCCCACAAAATGGACACAGGTCCATCTGCAACGACTAGAATACTGACACGGAATATCATAGGTATGTCATACCCAACTGCAAAAGATCATCAATGTACAAAGTGACACGTAGAAGAAAGACGAAATGTTCACATCCTTGGAATGTCAGAAAAGACAGGAATGTATGTGAGATAGCTTCCATCTGCACAGCTGAGTATCAATGTTATGCCTAAAGTTGGTGTACATAGAGTAATTATTTACAACAGTGTTCTGCATGCATGAACAACCTACAGGTAAGTGTAGCGATAAAAACAATCAATGAACCAATGAATTGGTGCTACTACAGTCTAGGGGATTGTAATGCTAGGTGTACACTGTACAGTGCTAAACTTTTGTTGCCGAGTCCAGCGTTTGTATGATTGTGTCAGCGCACATTACATAACATTTGTTGCTGCGATTTAATTTTTGAATCGGTCCAACAACGGTTGCAACGACCAAATCAACATGCAACTTGATTTGCGGACCAGCATACACTGCACGACTGATCCGTTTTAGTCAAATAAACGAATGACTCACAACAAAAGCTTAGTGATGTATGCCTAACAAAAGGCGTCATTCAACAATTATATATAGCAAGTTCGCGTGTTTTTTCACCCCTAATGTAATGCTTTTCACTCCCTTCCTCCCTTTAAAATTATGCAAAAGTTGTGTTTAGGAAGGATGGCACTGAACAAACCAAAGGTGTGATGTTGAGTGACTTAAACTCACATCGAGGAAAATCAGAGCGAGCTGAAGACACAGTGGTCGAAGGCAAAGAAGTACTGATTGCAGCTGAAGGATGGATTCTTACTACTAGAGCTGCAGACTACAGTAGACGAGAGGAAACGCTTGAGTTACGTCCAACCCTTCATCATAAAACAGATGTCACAATGACATGTTCTATATACACGGTAAGTATGTACACTACTAAATCAAAACATTTGCTATTTTCTTCATATTACAGTTAATATTAAGAAATATATATGTGCAAACAATAAAATCTGCTGTAGCTGCACAAGTAATAAAAAATCTTGTTATTAAAAAAGCATTATTGTTAATATTTAATTTATGAATAAAAATGTTTTTTTTTTGAAGTGTTACTTTGAAACATTGTTGAATGGACCCAATCTTATCAGAATCATAGCTTATGTTTGTATTTATTCACACAAACAAAAATGGCCTCAGCCACTGGAAAAATCATACCAGTTTACTGACACTTAGTAAGGTTGAACACACCATAAATATTCCCCTTTCTCTGTGGACAATAAAAAATGCATGGTGACGAGATGAGCGCCACAACGAATGAAAATGTCATGCTGAAACATCATAATAAATCGCTGTGACTATTAGACTGTTTCACTGGGCATCACCATTACATTACTAGCTGGCAGTTATGCGGGGAAGAAACAAGGGTGAACTTACATATATAAACATCCTTTGTATTCAATGTTCAAAAGAATGGGATCATTCACAAAGTAAGTCTGAAGATATATAAAATATTTCTTTGAACAGCTCCTTTCACCATATCGATGTAAAATTTGGGATCATTCACAAAGTAAGTCTGAAGATATATAAAATATTTCTTTGAACAGCTCCTTTCACCATATTGATGTAAAATTTGCACAAATTCATCACGCTCTTTGAATCTAGTCCATGTTTTGGAAAAGTCCAGATGACGAGTGTGATCCAGTCCAATTCAATTAATACTCAGCAATTTGACCACGCTGCTAGAAGTCCTTACTAAGTTAAAGAGTACAGCTAGATTTTGAACAAATCGGCACAGGAATGTTTTCAGCTAAGCTACAAACTGTCAGCACCTGCAACATCAGTAAAATTGATGTTCAAAACAGGGTCCAAACACTGGTGGAATATTTAGTCGGAATGTCCTGCAAATGTACTGTAAAATATGGCAACTATGCTTAATTTAAACAACTTGTTTAACCTGTCATGCGTGGCGAAAAGGTGAAGGGACGATGGAAGATAAAAAAACATCCCAGAAGTTTGAACAACAAGTGCTTAGCTCATGCATAAGCTCGTGCATAACACAGGCCTACCTATACGGCCTACAGACCATGGCGATGACAACACCAGCCTACCTATATGGCCTACAGACCATGGCGATGACCGAAAAACAACAGGAGAAAGTCCAAGTTTGCAAAAATACCTGGGTGAGAAAAATTGTGGGAGTGAAAAGCGTAGAGAAGTGAAGAATGGAGGAGCTAAGGGAGGAGGTTGGTGGGGAAGAGTAGAAGAATGGAGGAGCTGAGGGAGGAGGTTGGTGGGGAAGAGTAGAAGAATGGAGGAGCTGAGGGAGGAGGTTGGTGGGGAAGAGAAGAAGAATGGAGGAGCTGAGGGAGGAGGTTGGTGGGGAAGAGAGTTTCAGGAAGAAGCTGGTGAGGAGTCAGTTAAAGTGGGCTGGACATGTGGAAAGAAATGAAGGGGGTTGACAAAGAGAGCGGACGTGCTTAGAGTGTAGGGTAAAAGTAGAAGAGGAAGGCTGAGACTAAGATGGGAGGACTGCGAGATTTGGTGGGAGTGGGAGGGGAGAATGAAAGAGAAGGATGGGGAATGGAGACGGATGGAGGAGACAGCAATGAAATGGGATCAATGGCAGAAGAAAGAAAAATAAATTGACGACCAGTATCAATGCCAGCCTCGCCCCGGACTTCAGGGATAAAGAAGAGAGCAAGAGCAGCAACAAGATACTGACAAAACTGGGAATGTATTTATAGTTTCTCTCAATGAAACAATTCATCTAACGCATTGTTAACAATACATATGCAATAGATAGGCGTAGAAGGGACAGTTTCTTGTGACTTTCCAGGCAGCAAAAACGTTTTGGCAATCCTTAGCAACGGTATGATCCATCCAAGAAATCTCACTATACATCGGTGGATACTTATGTGACACTTATTGGGTAGACTTATGACCACAACTCTTTGACTATCTGGCATTTGTGACCCTTTTGGGGTCATAGTCTCCTACCAGCACTACACCCCACAAGTATTGTCATATTGCACATCTCTGACAGTGGTTAGTGGTCCCTCGCATGCGCACATTAGTTCCACAGAAACCATTTTGCATTGACAAAGATGGATCTGATCTGGCAGTGGCTGGGCTGTATGTTTCATTCTGGGAGATTGAGTTGCAAGTCATCACCTACCCCAGTAACATAATTACACACAAACACATATGCACTGCCATCACGTGACGCCATCTAGTAGATGCTTCACCAACCACACACAATTCACCTAATGGCCCATGTGAAGGTGTCCATCCATTCACCTGCATAGCTGGCTAATTCTCCACATGTATGTAACATCTGTGTGGGGGTGTGGGTGAGAAAATCCCATATTATATTTATCACAACAAATGGAGCATATGTGTACTAAATGTGTACTCAATTTTAACAAATACAAGTATATGTGTCAGATTTCAATGGAATGCTTACGAAGAAACTATTTTAGCTAGCTACTCAACTCCATACTGGAAAAATCCTAAACAACAGACATGTCGTCAACGTATAAGCACATGGACAACAGTGGAGCATTTGAGATCGGTGATTATTCCACAATATGATGATAAAACAAACGCAAATGTTATCTTGTCGATGCAATTGTATTTTTAAATGTCACGGAATAGATAAGCCAATGCCGAAGTCTCGATGGCGTGCTCAGTTGATCTCTTCGGTCGTATAGAAAAGCATGCTCACTTCAAGCGTGGACGCAAGTTCGAGGACGATCTTTTGCAGGGTGAGGTTGTCAAGAATCTCCTCCTGGGGAATGCGAGGGAACGACAGCGGGTAGAACTGCTGGCCCTGCAACATGCACAAGTAATGACAAACAAGTAGTGAAAAGTGGTGCTTAAATCTCACTCCTCAATTCATTGAGATCAGGTTCATTCTATTCCTATCTGTAGTGTGTGAATAGTTTAAGTAATATGTGCAGTTGTTTAAGAAAAGTAAAAAATGCAATTTTGTTAAAATCATCACAAGAATTGACATTGATTGTTAGATCGGGTAAGTTACATGTTAAATCTTGTTAAATGTAATAGCAAAGAGAGCCAGACTACTTTTGGCCTTTTTTGCTGCCGGATCGAGAGGATTGAAAAACATTGAATTGAGGAATGAATAATTAAGGAATGAATAATGCACACAGAGTTAGAAAAAGAAAATCATACATCAACGAACTCAAGATAATAATAAAGTTTAGTTCACTTTGCAGCCATAGAAGCTGAATAGTACATGTAAGCATAGTAAATATAAATATATATTTTTTAAATATTAAATATTAAATACAATAAATTAATAGAGCATTAAATTGCATATTAATAAATAAATTTCAATTAAAGAAGTATTAAATTAAAAGCATTCAATTGCATATACATAGGTAAATAAAATTAGGTCCTCTGTTAATTACAAGTAAAATGTAGAAGATTATAAACAAAGTTCATGGTTAGGCCTACTGCCATATAAAGAATAATTACATTGAATGCACGATGGAGGCGCAGTACGATGTAGCAGAAGATGAACCGCAGCAGTAGCACCCGAAGGAAGTCATCACCGAAAAACTGCATGAAGCAATGATCTGAAAACAGAAAATAACATCGTGAATTGTTGCACCAAACAACCTGTAGTAGGACATTTAATTTAAAAACAATGATCTTAAGGTAAGTATACTGGTTATTCACATGAATGCATCTAAGTCATGATATCTGAACATTTGGATTTAGCACAATCTTGGAACTTTGGCAGGAAATATAGTTTTGTTTTTATTTTCCTGCATACATATATAATTGCATTACATTGGCAAATATTAATGGTTTGTGTTTTTATGTTTACATAATACTGTGAAGTTGACTAAAACATAAAATTCCCATTTCTACTTCAGGTCACCTAGAGAACTTGACCGCGTAAACAGCTTGCTGGCCTCTGCGGTGAAGCGGTCAATATGTACTTGGCACTTTTCCCACAGCGAGATCGAAATGTTGCTGATGTCGCAGACATAGCAGAACGCCGTCAACAGACTGTGCAGGAACAAGGTGAAGAGGTTTCCTTTCTGTGTCTGGCCTGCAATGGGCAGTAGACAGTGTTACTTGTTTATCAATGAGCAATAAGTAATGAGTAATCAATAAGTTTTAATGAATAACACAATTAAATATGAAATGCAACATCAAGCAACTGTCGGTTATAAATAAACACAAACAAAAGGGATTTGGGACTAGTTCTCGACAAACTATGATACACGATTCAGATTTTAATCATAACTACATTGGACCCGTTGACAGTGGCGGTCGATAGTGGCTGTCACGCAACTTCAACTTTGTCACTAAAATATCAATGATACCATTAACTTGTTGCTGACATTCGGACTAGATACAGTTGTGACAGCAGACATAGTAAATCAATACGGAATGAAAATTCCCATGCTTAGAACACAAGGACTGCTCAATGGTAACCTTGGTTGAAGGTCCAAAGCCCGTATTGCTTTATGTTTTTAACTATAATATTTATTGATATCATAAATCATTGTGTAACTAAAACAATTACCTTGAAATGCAGAGGGCAGTTGTTCTGGAGAGAGCAGACAGACCAGAGGCTGACCAAACAAATTTGGCCAATCCTACAATGATACACGACACAGTGGACTGACCAGGTAAGATTTTCAGTGTATTCCCATTTACTGCTGCTTTATCACTACCATTACTGAAGAATGTACGTTGCACCTTCATTACTCACCAGGCTTGAATAATGTGAGCACCATTCACTAGATGGCAGCACAGGACACTCAAGCTCAGTCATCGGATGGTACAGTAAATTCTACAGACGTGCACCCTTTTGCTTGTACAGGGGCCATTCACAATTGTTGAGATTTACCTGTTTGCACAAAGTGTACTCAAAGGGGGGGGGGGCTAAGGCCCGCTTACTACATTTTAAATGTTGGTTGCATGAGTAATATGACAACCACTGCGTCATGCAGCACCGCGCGATGAAATGTTACAGAACTAATATTGTTTTCAATTGTATAACCGTTCACGGCACGGCACAGTAATACAGTCCGACATCTTGGAAATTCACAACTTTGCGGAAAACAATCATCAGTACGACACCACGTAGTTGTTAGAAAAACACAAAGCTTTAACTTAATTATCAGTTATAAATGTTTGTAAGCGTATTCTGATGGTTATTATTGTATGTCTTGTTACTGCACTGTGTTATAACATTGAATATTCAGTTATTCATTCTGTAAATTATTTAAAACATTTTAAAGAATTAATTCAGGGATGGGAGTATGAGAATTATAGTGTGCTTATGGTAGTAAATGTTGACAACTGTGAAATGCCCATAACATATTGTTACAGCTACCTGATAAATTAATTAAATTCTTGCTTTCCATAGGTGAGGCAATCATTAATATTGTGTGATGCCAATGATTAACACTAAGACTTGCTAGTGACAAGACATTTTTATTTGAATTTTTTTTTACCATATATAAAAAGATTACGTTCACATCTACCCTACCCTCAAATAAGAATACAGGATTCATTAAATATATATTTCTTCAGTTACAATGGTAACAGATATTATTTTTTTAGGTTTTCTTGAATAATTATATAACATGATATCGTATTTTTATATGATATATTCTTGTATAGTTACTTATATAGTATATTCCTGCATAGTTACTTACCTGGAATGCTGAACTATTACTGCTGTCAACAATAATGAAGAGTGGCTTTCTTGTGAATGGATACAGATCACCTGGATGTAGGCTGGAAAATATCAATAATTATAAAATATAAAAAACAAATCAGCATCCTCTTTACATATCAATCTACTGGAAACAAAGGGGCATTAACTTTTAAAATTTAATGTTTTTTGTGGAAATTTTTAATGAAAAATTGGTGTTACAAAATCTATCTAATTAAAAATGATGGAGATAAACAACATTTACAAAATGATCGAGACAAATTAGTTAAATGGTCAGAAAAATGGCAGATGTTGGGAACTTGGATGTGAACTATAAAATGGGAGATACTGTTCTAGGTACTACCATAAAAGAAAATAACTTAGGAGTAACAAGTGCTAATATGAAAGTTTCAGAGCAGTGTGGTATTGCAGCTTCAAATGGTAATCAAATGCTTGGGTTGATTGGGAGAAATATAACAAACAAGGAAAAAGAGCCAAGTGTACCTAAAATGATTCCAGAACTCAGACTTTGGTTATGCAGAACGCCTTAAAGAATGTGGCTTAACAACCCTAGAGACACAGAGGTTAAGAGGAGATCAAATTGAAGTTTTTCAGATATTGAATGGGTATAAAAAAATTGATAGAAATATTTTTTCGTCACTTAAGAAAGATAGTAGAACCAGAGGACGTGAGGTGTCATTCGTGAAGGATCAGTGTAGTTTGGATATCAGAAAGTACTCATTCTCACAGAGGACAACAAATTAATGGAACAGTTTATCTACAGATTGTGTAACTGCTAGCAGCGTGAATATGTTTAAAAACAAAATTTACAAATATCTCAGGAGGGCGGGTTACACAAAGATGAAAAAGTGTTGGATTCTCAATAAGCCAATGGCTTCCTTGTCCACTTGTCATCTGGGCCTTTGGCTTGGATGGCAGTCTTGTTAAATCTAATTATCTTCTGGACATGAGCCATGTAAACGTATTAATAATTCTCTGTTGCCATGGAGACGGAAACAGCAGCTTTGGAAATACCTGTGTAACATACTAGTTCATATTGTTCCCAAAAGGCAGGGGACAATTTATTCAGTTTCCCTCATATAGTAAAACAATGTCAACCACAAATTTATTCTGGACTGAGCAGTTACCAAAATATAAATTTATCATAACATTTATTACCATAATAAAATTACTCAAACTACCTTGTCTTTGCAGTAGAGAGTGGAACATTCCAGCTTCCCCTAAATCCCCCTTGTCAGACCTTTCCCTCTTCCACTCACCAGTGAGCGTCCCGGATGTTTTCCTGCCACTTGGCCTTGTTAGGATAGTCGGGTTCCCTCCGACTGTTCGTGACAACTCCCCCAAAGCCAAATGCAACTGAAATTAACACAGAAGAACAAGTGATGTTTTCGCAATAATACATACAGTGTTCCAGATTTTCAAAGCAGAAAAATATGACTGACATAAATAAAAACGCAGGACAAAGCCATGAAAACAGAGACGACAACTATTTATTTATAGTAATTATTGATTTATTTATTATAATAAATGATTTATTTACTATAATTAATTATTTATTTATTACAATTATTTAATTAATAATTTTTAACTATATTATATATTTATTATTCTTATTATTACATGTATGTTTTGGATGCACCTACTCCCAGATATATGACGCTTTATAAATTTTAGTTAATAATAAACGCAAGTTTCAATTTGCATTAAAAATATCCCTGGCATGGGCTTAATGTGGAATATACTTCAAATTTTGTATACTAGTACATCATTGATTGTGTCCTTAGGGATACTGTCAAAAGTTGGTTTCTTGGGAGAGGGATTTATCAGCTGTTTTATTTGGCGTCATACAATGTTGTATGTTTCCCAACAAGTATTGTTTATTTTCTGATCACAGTTGATGAGGGTGCTGGCTACAAGCATAGTTTTGCATTATGACAGTTAAAGTGCTAGTTAATAAAAATTTATTTATCATAGCATTTATTAATTTATTAAAGAGTGGATAATTCCAAGCATTTATTAAAGAGTGGATAATTCCAACTTCCCCTAGATACCCCCTTATCAGGCTTGCGAATACATTTCTGAAATCGCACACAGGTCGATGTAATTAAAAGTTTCAAGAAGTGGGGAGGGGGTCTGAAATTCTGAGATCACCCTAAGCAAGTTTGCATTGTTACTAACGTTGCATATTAGCCTAAAGTACATTTATGTATGGCTTAAAATTAATAATTACCAGGTACTAACTGCATAGCTATAGACGTTTCTGTTAAGAGCAAAGTGAGAAAACACACCAAATATAGTATACTAACAACATGCCCCATTGATTTAACAAGATTTAACAAGATTGCCATCCCAAACAACAAGTTCCAGATGGCAAGTGGACAAGGAAGCCATTGGCTTATCGAGAGTCCAACAATTTTCTCATCTATGTGTAGCCCACCCTTATCAAATATCCGTCAGTTCTATTTTTAAACATATTCACACTACTAGCATTAACACAATCATTTGGCAGTTTGTTCCATTCATTTATCACCCTCTGTGAGAAAGAGTACTTTCTCATGTCCAACCTACACTGCTCCTTAACTAGTGCTGCTTTATGTCCTCTGGTTCTACTGCCTTCTTTAAGTTTGAAAAACATATTCCTATCAACATCCTCATAACCGTTCACTATTTTAAACACTTCTATTTGGTCTATAAGCAACTTTCGTAACTAAGGTCACTCAATTCTGGAATCATTTTAGTTGCTCTTCGTTGTATTCTTTCTAGCTTGTCTATGTCCTTTTTATGATACAGCCTCCATGCTTGAATACAAAATTCCAAATGTGGTCTAACTATTGCTTTGTACAGGGGTACAATTAGCTATTTCTCCTTATACATGATAGTTCTCCTAATTAGCCCTAAAATGTGATTTCCTTTTGAAGCAGCAATCTCACATTGCTCTGAAACTTTCATGTCAGCACTAAATGTTAAGTCCTTTTCTTGTGTGGTTCTACCTAGTACAGCATCCCCCATTTTATATTCTTCATCCATGTTTCCATGTCCTATGTGTATACATTTACACTTCCCAAAATTGAATAACATTTGCCATTTTTCTGACCATTTGACTAATTGATCTAGATCATCCTGTAAACTTTGTTTATCTGTATCATTTGTAACCTTTCTGAATACTTTTGTGTCATCTGCAAATTTGAGTATTTGCTAGATATGTCATCTTCTAAATCATTTATATATATATATATATATATATATATATATATATATATATATATATATATATATATATATATATATATATATATATATATATATATATATATTAAAAACAGTATAGGGCCTAATACTGATCCCTGTGGTACCCCACTCAAAACCGATTTCCAGTTTGAAATATCACCATCTACTATTACTCTCTGTCTTCTGTGTGTAAGCCACTTTTCTATTCAGTTGATAACATCATTACCTATACCATGGGCTTTTAGTTTAAGTAACAATCTTTGGTATGGCACTTTATCAAAAGCTTTCTGAAAATCTAAGTAGACAACATCCACTGGTGACCCGTCATCTACCCACTTTGTAATTTTTTCAAAAAAACTTAAGAGATTGGTTAGACATGACCTTGCTTTTAGGTACCCATGTTGAGATGTATTTATTAAATTATGTTTTACAAGGAATTCCACCATGTGGTCTCTAATTAATGTTTCGAGTAATTTACATACAACTGATGTTAAACTGACTGGTCTGTAATTTTCTGGCTTGTTCCTCGATCCCTTCTTAAATAGTGGCGTAATGTTTGCTTCTTTCCATTCTGAAGGAACTATTCCTTCTTCTAGTGTAAAGTTAAACAAATTTGCAAGTGGTGTACTAATTTGCTCAACAATTTCCTTAAGCAGTTTTGGAGGTATCCCATCAACTCCAGGTGATTTATTATCTTTCATCTTCTTAATTTTGTTTGCTATCATTTCAGGAATTACACATAACTGCCCTAAATGTTCTGATTTATTGCCCACAAATTTAGTAAATGGAACTGGAAGTGAGCTGATATCTTCTGTGGTAAAAACTGAGCTGAAATACTCATTCAGGACCTCTGCCATTTGAAACCCGTCTGAAATTATGTTTCCGCTGTTGTTTACCAGTGGTCCGACCTTATCTCGAACTTTCTGTTTACTCCTTACATAAGCATAGAAACTCTTGCTGTAATTTTTTTATATTACCTGCAATTTTTTTTTCAAAGGTTCTTTTAGATTGTCTAATTTCTAGCTAGGTTAAGTGCCTCTTTGTAATTTGCATAATCTTTGTCTTTCTGGTATGCCTATAAACCCTCCACATAGTTTGCTTAAACACTATTTTTCTAATAGCTTTTTGGACAAGTGTTTCTTTCTAGACCGTTTTCCTTGTCTTTTCAAACGAACAAATTTATCGATGATACTCTCAATTTCATATTTTAGAATATTCCAACATTCAATTGCGGTCTTATTCATCAGCATGTTATTCCAATCTAGCTTTGCTAAGTATTTTCTCATATCTTTATAGTTACCTTTGTGGAAGTTTCTCCTATACATTTTTTTATTTTTACTTTCTGATTTTACATTTGATGTCAAAATGTATTTGATCACTGTTACCCAATGGTTCATGTATTTTTACATTGTCCACTAATTCTTTTTGTGATGATAAAACTATATCTAATACATTTTCTTCCCTGGTTGGTTCTAGCATGTGCTGAGTAAGGAAGCTATCCTGAATTAAAAATAGAAATTGTTGGTCCTCACCCCCTGTACTCTCTAGAGATTTCCATTGTATGTGTCCATGGTTAAAATCTCCCATTATGATACATTCCCCTTTACTAACTTCCTTTATAGCATTTTGTATTTTGGTGTTATCCTCTTCATTTATGTTTGAACTTTGGTAAAGTAATCCAATAGTTAATTTTGAATTTCCTGAAACTATTTTGCACCAAACAGCTGCATCGTAATTTGCTTCACATTTCTAATTTTATTTCATAAGCCTGAATAGATTCTTTAACATATAAAATAACTCCCCCTCCCCTTCTTCCTATTCGATCTCTCCTAAACATCACATATCCTGTCAATCCTAATTCAGCATCTGTTATGTCTGTGTTGGCCCATGATTCGATAATGCCAATTATGTGAGGGTCATTATCTTCTACCATAATGTTTAATTCGTTTTTCTTATTTACTATACTCCTAGCATTTAAACACACGCATCTATAACCTGCTTCAGACATCTTTTTCGGACATTTTGTTATTGGTTTATCTGTACTAGTGGCCTCTTGTCCTCCTTGAGGCATCTCTAAGTAACCCCCCTGCGCTTCTAGTTTAAATAGTGTTGACTACCAAAAATATTCGTTATGCTACCCATACCACTGCCTACTGCTGCTGTGAGTCCATCGCAAATACTGCTGCCCCCTTTCCACTTAGATGAAGCCCGACCTTCATGTACACATCAGCCCTTCCAACAAAACTTCCCCACAAATCCACAAAATCCACTTCCTCTTCCCTACATAGCTTCTCGACTAGCATGTTAACTGCCATCCCCCGGCAATTTCGATATCTATGACCCCTCCTTCCTATTACTGGTAGAATCCCTGACAGTATTACCTGCTCAACCTGCGTCTGCTTTAGTGTTCTGACTAAATTCCTGTATTTCCTAACTATGGCAGTTGTACCCTCCCTCTCTACGTCATTTGTCCCTATGTGTACTAAAACAGATCCACCCTTGCCCGAACCCACGATGTTTTCTACCCTCTCAGTTATCGCCTCTATTTTTGCCCCAGGCAAGCAAACTACATCATCTCCCTTGTTTAAGACTTTGTCGGTCTTCCTAACTATTGAGTCCCCCACAAACACCCTCGCTCTCATTCTCACCCCTTCTATCACTGCCTCAGAATAGCTCTTCTGATGGATCCCCTCCATCACATTCTGTCCTGCAGCCTTGTCACTTGGTGGCAGACTGTTATCAGGCTCTCTCTCACTCATCAACCTGTCACCTTTCCTTCCCGTCTCCTGGTTAACTTGCGCTCCTGTCGCCTTCCCTCCTGACACCTTCCCTCCCATCTCCCTCACTCCCATCGCCCTAACTATCGTCTCCTTCCCCCCGACTTCTTCGCTACTGTCTCCCCCACTCCCCTTTCCTTCGATAGATTTGTCTTCCCTCCTATTTCTTTCCTTCTTGTAGTATTAGTAATACTTATTCTATTCGATATTCCACTTTTTTCCTGTCAATTCTCTACACCAATTTTAAGTCGCTGCTGCTGATCAGACAGGGTTCCAGATAGATTTCCTCAGGACTTCTTCACTAAAATATACTTTACCATATTTTATTTTCATTGAATTTGACTGCCTAAGAAAACACATTATTACTAGTATATTATTATTTTTTATTCTCAAAATAATAACACTAATAATAATAAGCTTTGCCATAAATGACAATTACACACCTTTGCATGTTACCAATTTTTTTTTCCATTTAAATATGGAAATTATGGAGAGGATGTTTGAAATGATTCTGAAGGTCAAAAAATTACTCACTGTCATCTGATTGGTTGCTGTTGCCAACTACTCCATCGGATGAGATGTAGAGGAGGGTGGCGCCTCCTGATGGCAGTTCCTTGAATCCAGAGGCAAGGAAGGTGTAAAGTTGATCGAAGGTTGGTTTATACAGCAGGTACTTGTGTGGGTTTTCTCGCTTAGATACACTACTGCCATCCTGCGACAATCAGCCAAGTCAGAATTAGCCAGGAGAAGGCGTTGTAGGTGACATATAACATATAATGTATATTATAATAAACAAAGCAGTAAAGGAGTAGTATACAAACTGACAGATGGTGTTCATGGTGATGTCAACATTGAAAGGTTTGTCTTTTAATAAGTTTATCAGGTGAGTAGAGATAAAGCTCATTCAAGTTTCTTAGTTGCAACAAAATTATTTAGCATTCTGCAGTGGCGACGAGAAACAATCAGATAACTGTCAAATATTTGGTTGTGACCAAGAAATATGTAGTATGGTTTGTTCAGATATATACCAATTTTTGTTTTATCCATAAATTTTTAACGAAGTACAATTAACAAAGGACACTATGCCATAGGATTACACCTTTCCACAGGGTCAGGACGAATGTACAGAAAAACAAGCATTCTTTTAATTAATAACATGACATCATTGCATAACATTTTATATATCTCGCTAAAACCTTTCTTATCTCAAAATCTTATGTTTGGGATAAGAAAGGTTTTAGTGGAATCATGCCACAATTTAATCAGTTATTCAGTAGTAATTGTACAATAACAGGTGGCGCCACGACTTACAAAAGGCACCCGACTGGAAGCCGGTGATGCGTCAAATATTTGATTTGTAAAGTCTTCTTGTGGCTCCCTCTCCAAGGTTTGCAGCATGCGGAACATGTCGAGGGTCAACTCGCTGAACTTGACCTGTAGCAGAGGTCATGGGGGTCATCTGGGTGACCTTGATAACCAAAGTGAACCGTTGCATGAAAGCAGCAAGATTTGTGGATACATAATAAATTATATACATATATAATAAAGGATTTTTATACACATAATACATTATTTGTTTCAGCAACATAATAAATTATTTGTTACAAACACAATATGGCATAAATGAAACATCAAAAACATTAATTTAATTAACTAATTAATTCACTTACCTGTTCATGACAATTTCCCACAATGAGTATTTCCTGTAGCGTCAGGTAGATGTGGGTGCCCTTTTCTAGGTGGGGTGTATTCAGAGGGGTCAATCGGTGTGCGAGAACTATTGATGATGAGTCCTTGTCAAAGACATTAACTGTGCTGTCAGCCTGCAATAGTTAAATGAACCAGCACATAAAAGTTAGCTTAGATAAACAAAGTCATCAACAAATACAACAATATTTAATACTGTTCAGTTTTTAATAAAACATGCTGATGCAGTTTTGTTATTGATAAATAGATAATCTCAATAAGAATTTTGACCGGATGAGGTCCAAAATATTGTAACAGTTTGTCCGATGTTTTCATCAAAACTAAACAACACATTTGTACAAAAGATCTAGCATGCCGCAGTGGATACTAGATACTGGGGGGTAGGTCTGATTTTTCGTGAAATGATTCTAAAACATGATAAGATCAACTGAAGAAGGAACTTTAATTAAACACATAATGTAGAACTGACCTGAATGAAACCTGTCAAAGAAACTGACCTCAATAAATGCCTTGATCTCCCCGAGTACCAACTTCCACTCCAGCTGGTCGTCTGGCTCATAAATGGTCAAGTAGTCATCTATCTGCTTGGACAATTCCTGCCAAACAAAAAATCATCTTAACAATAATCAAACATACAAAAATTTGACAGAAGGATTCCCGAGGATCGTGACACAAGATCGGAGGCAATGAAAGCAAGGCGTAAGGTAAGCAATAACAAGACAATAATTATCATTAAAGAGAGTTTGATAATGGAAATTCATATATTTTATCATGCACAGTCAAACATAATGTTCTAACTTTTATTGACATTTTGTGGTCAATCTGAAGATGTTTACATACTACATTCAGTAAAAGTAAGACATTTGTCTTGGTGGTGTATCTTACAAATATATGAAGATATAACAATAATTCGATGTCCTTCAAAATTAAACAGCTTCGGTGTCCTGGTTTGTGTTACATTTGTGTCAAATTGGTAAATACATACAGGATAAAAAAGCAACAAAAAAAAATATATATATATATATATATATATATATATTAAAATTACGAGTAAATGAAATGATAAAGCAAAAAATAACGCAAAATGCTAAGAAGCTATACATACAAGATAAAAGAAACTAACAAATTATGCAAGGCTACAATACATTAAATGTCTTGAATACATACTGAAATAAAACATTTGCATTAAAACTATATGTATAAATACAGAAATGTTCAATCAGGATTCAATTACTTTAGGATATTAATTTGAAAACATAAATATTTTCTATGATTTCTTAAACTGCCTAATGTTCTCACTGGTGCCAATTCCAACGGGAGAGAATTCCACTATGTGGGCCCAGCACAAGCAAATGCTCAACCACCATAATGTTTTTGGTTAACACGTGGAACGTTGAGTAGCAAATCATTGCCAGAAAGTAGGGTGCGGCGTGGGGTGTGACGATGGAGTAGCGAGGCAAGATACACTGGCCTGCCTTAGTAGAGTGCAGTGTGTACAAGAACAAATGATTTGTACTGTATGCACTTCTTCCCTGGAAGCCAGTGCAGGTGTCATAAAACCGCAGATATCGACCACTGGTCACCTTGTCAAATAACATGTGCACAGTTACGTGTGTAAACTTGTGAAGCATGAATGCATAATATATCTGGTTGCCTGGAAGATTTGATCAAGGGATGTCTAACAAGAACTCTGTCTCGGAGGAGGGAGAGTTCTCAACACAAACAGTGAAGGCATTTCAACCTGACAGACAACACAGGTTGAAAGTCAAAGAATAACAAGTGCATGGCAGCTGGAAAGGGCCTCTTTGTCACGCATCTTGATGGTTTCTTCCCATTGTGGCTACTTCCCATTATAGCTACTTCCTGATATAGCTTCTCAATACGTTAGACAGTCAAACTAGTCCCGTCACAGCTACATTTTTATTCTACAGTTCAGGAGGAGACAGGAGGAGGGAGCATTAACTATTTCAGATTACACAGAGACATTTAGACATCATACAAACCAGTCATCCTCTACAGTGCTTTGCATCAGCTGTGTATGTTGATATAATTGGTGGACAAGGCTTCTCATAAAATACACTGTGTTGAACAGGGTTTCCAATCACAATGTAATTAATTAGCAATACTGTCATGGTGTTTCTTTGGGGTGGTGGTTATACGCTTAGGCATTTTCTCCATGGACACTTGCTGACATTAGAGTGGCACATCTTGTCATTCATGACTTTCATTAAACACAACAGTGGACACAATTTATGGAATATTTTACACTGAGTGCACTGTAGAATTAATGTACTAGTCTTAATAAAATTGTATGGCATGTGTGTTTTATGTTACATATTCCATTTTAGATAATTGATTCTCCCTTGGTCCAAGAATGGAATCTAAGAAGTAGCTATAACTGGATTACTTTTGTTGCCTAATTAATTGTTCCTTTCACCTAAAGCGGTAACAGGGAAAAATGTAGCTATAATGGGAAGTAGCTATGACGGACCTAAACCATCTTGACATATATCCATGAAGATAACTGGCGATTGCAGATTGGGATGGCAGATCTGAGAAGATACCACCAGGATACAGTAGGTCATCAGTCCATGGTGATCTGCTTGGATGACATATATGGTTTCTTCCTGAGCTTAGTAATTCATGGGCATATATGTACATCTCAATTCCATAAACGTGGCACACAAAGAGGCTTGTGATTGGCTAGCACTGATAAAATTCTGAATAATAATAAAGTCTTCTATACAGCGTATGTTTCAGTTCTTTGGTCTGTTCAAAGTGCTTTATAAAAGGTTTATCTCTACATATGTGCACAATTAATTGGTGTACGCAATCCTAAGAAGTCCATGGAGTGCCTCGAACGTTATGCAAAGAATCTTGAATGTGATTCTTTCTCTGATAGCCCGCCAATGCAGAGATTGCAGGACTAGTGTTATTCGTTCATATTTCATTGTAAATGGCCTGAAGTACTCAGAGCTGTAAACACATGCACAGTGCTAATGAGAAACTTGATCAGCATGGTGTGACTTGACCCAGGGGTTGATTGGCTGTGATTACCAATCCCAGTGACAGTGACAGGTGCAATGTTGGAATGCACTGCAAGGTATATCTAACAATACAAGGTGTCGCATTCATTTTGCCTTGTAAATGGCATGACTTGTTGACTATGACAATGTGAAACTAGTCAAGGATTGTGAATCTTGTGTGAATCACAGATATAACACAAATATGATATGGCATACCAAAACCAGGCTTTTCAAGTAAATTTGGCAGTATCATTTTATTACAGATTCAAATAGAGGATTTTCAAAGCTTTAAAACAACACCAGATGAACAGTGTATCTTACTCCTGGACCAAGATATTCCACTTGAAGGGCATACATTCAAGGAATGACAGTATTATTGTAACAACTATCATGGTAATGTGTATAACTCGGTTGAATACTTGTAGTCAATATAAAAATAACCTAATGATAGAAGAAATTCTGCGCAGAATGTCTCAAATAACTTGAACTGTCAACTCTCATCAACCGCACATCATGACAAATTTGTATCAATGATAATGTTGTTGTTGTTGGTGTTGTTGTTGTATATATTACAGGTATGCATCTGGAAGAAGCTTCTTGACTGTAAAAAAATGCATCCAAGGGTGCTCAATCTTGACACTGACACCAACAAGATCCCCAAACCAACATTTATTTTAGAAAATAAAAATGCATGAGTTTTTTCATATGTATCAATATGATCTACAAGTAACATCCTGTGTTCGTTACTGAGTATCTAACAAGGTCATTCACCCTATCAAGGTCACTTACCCTAACAAGATCTCGCACCAATTTCATCTTCTTTAGCAAGAGACATACAACGATGTAGCGAGCGTAGTAGCGTAGTTTCTTCACCATCAGATCTGGTCTGAAACAACAACTACAACATAGTGAAAAAGACAACAACTTAGTGACAATGACAACAACTTACTGGCAATGACAACAACTTAATGACAATGACAACAACTTAGTGGCAATGATAACAACTTAGTGGCACTGACTATTGTATATTAGTGGCATTGACAATAACAATGTGAGAAATACAATATGTTAGTGACAATGACAACAACTGAGTAACAATGGCAACCAAATAGTGGCAATGACAACAACTTAGTGGCAATAACAACACCTTAGTGACACTGACAATTGTACACTAGTGACAATGACAATAAAAATGAGGGAATGACAACAACTTAATGGTAATTACAACAATTTAGTGACAATGACAACAATGTAGTGGCAATGACAACACATTAGTGGCACTGACAACTGCATATTAGTGACAATGACAACTGCATATTAGTGACAATGACAATAACAATGTAGGAATGACAAGAACTTAGTGGCAATGACAAGAACTTATTACAATGAGGCCACTTGGTGACAATGACAACATATTAGTGGCAACAGCAATAACTTACTGGCAATGTTAATAACTTAGTAGTAATGGCAATACCTTAGTGGCAATGACAATAACTTAGTGACAATGACAATAAATTAGTGGCAATGATACTTAACTAGCAGAATGACAATAGTCACCAAAATTGCTAAGTCATTCCAGGATGCTCCTGCCAGGACAATTGACAACAATGAGGCCACTTGGTGAGAATGACGACATATTAGTGACAACAATTACTTACTGGCAATGACAATAACCTAATGGCAATGGCAATAACATAGTGGCAATTGCAATAGTCAGCAGTACTGCTTAGTCATTCACCAGGATGGTTCTGCCATGAACATTTATTATGACAAGGCCACGCTTATTTTTGTGTTCCAAAATAACAACCAAAACAACAGACGGTACTTGAGAGGGGTACTTGAGAGGGGTACTTGAGAGGAGTACTTGAGAGGGGTACTTGAGAGGGGTACTTGAGAGGGGTACTTGAGAGGGGTACTTGAAAGGAGTACTTGAGAGGGGTACTTGAGAGGAGTACTTGAGAGGGGTACTTGAGAGGCGTACTTGAGAGGGGTACTTGATTTCTCCAAAACATACATATTAAACTCCTTTAGCTTGTACAAAGGCAAATGTAAATTACACTATGTATTAAACATTAACTCTGGTCAGGAAATAAAAACATATAATACTATTAACGAGTAGTGTAAATTGTATGTAACACATGTATATATGAATAACTTATTTATTTATTTATTCTTAAAGTCAAAATGATGCCTCAACATTGAATGATGCTGCAGATTTTCTAATGTATAAACAATTGATTATGAAACCATTTAGACATTCACAAAAGTTCTGAGATAAATATGTGCTTTAATCACTAGGAAACTGAACACAGATATGTATGGAATATGTGTGTCCACATCTGCTGGGTATGATTAAACACACAAATGCGTGTGTACGTGAAGTGTTTTCTTGGAATCATGCATGTCTACTGTGGCTGTAATTTTTTACCAGCACAGTCTGAAAGACTTTCTTTCTGATTGTGAAGGATGTTGGCTCATACACCGGCTGACCTTGGCTGGTCACCTCTTACTCAGTGCTGTGTTCATCTCTGTGAGAATTTATACACATTTTGCATGACTTTCGGCTCCATGCAGCGTAATGAGTTTTCTGAGCATTGTAGTCTGTTTGTTTCTGTCAGTCTGTCTGACTTTCTTTCTGCCTGTCTGTCTGTCTGTCTCTCTCTCTGGGAATGACTGTTTGTTTGTTTGTCTGTCTGTCTGTCTGTATGCGTCTCTGTGTGTCTGTCCGTCCCTCTGTCCCTCCGTCCTTCACTCCCTCTGTTTGTCTTTCTGTCTTTCTCTCTGTCCATCTGTCAGTAAGTCTGTCTGTGCATGTCTACCTGCCTGCCTGCCTGCCTGCCCGCCTGCCCACCCGCCCGTCTTTTTGATAAAAAGGAAGCATTTAAAGGCATTTTTCAGCAAAGGTCTTCAAAATGCAATTTACAACATATCTTTAAAAAAATACTCATTGTCACACTGAACTGCAAACCTGCAAAATATCCAAAATGTTACGAGGTTAGGATTCAGTGTTTGTGCAGCAAATCAACAATCCCGCAGAATGCAGAGAAAGAATTGATGCACACGTGAGGCCATATCAGTAGAATATAAGAAATTACCATTGTCAGTATTGAAGTGGTGTGCTAGCTTTGTTAAGCATGACAAAATCCACCCACACATACACTTGATAGCATCAGGGCATCAGTGTGCCGCAGGCCTACGTAATTTATCCCACCTACCAATGTCTATTTCACGTGACTGGCTGCACGCATTCAAGAACGACAGCTGGGAATCACTGCTAAATCATCCTTATGATCCCCGTCATAATGAAGTCATTGAAGTCACGTTGTAACAGTAATCCATCGATGCATTCAATTATTACAAAAAGAATATTTTCACACAATTATATGAGTGCCTTTACACTGTACTCTATTCTATCGCATGTATTGAGGGTGCATTTCAATTCAAATAATTTTTGTTTTTATGTGCAATATACTCATAACAGAGTTTCCACATTCGTTACTGAAATTGTTTTTTAATGTAATTATTATAATCAACGAAATTCTGTAGGTCTACAATCACATTTAAGATTTTATTATTTGATATATTTGGATAAACTCATGGGATTTATGTGAGCAGGGAAAAATCCATACACAACTTCATCCATGTAAAATTAAATATTCACAGAAGGGGTTTCGTCATCAAGAAAATTATTTTGACAATGAATTTAAATCTCTAACCTGGGACAGGTTTCTCCTAGTAATTATCCACGGAGGCTTCATTGGGAATCCTTTATAATTAACAGTGACTAATAATACAGACAATATGGAGATTAACTAGACAAGATGGCTATTAATTATTAAAATGCATCTGCTCTTAATGCAGATATGTCTGCACGCTCCAATGACCAAGGTCAGCCATCCATGACGGGCACTGGTTCACCCGTTGGGCCCTGATACAGGACATTTACTCTACTGCAAAATTATCCAGTCACAGTGGGCGATTCCTCCACAGTTTTTTATGGAAATGAAATACATGCACCAAAATAATACATAATGTCAAATGTGGATACTCGTGCAAGCACACACACTGACACGCAAACATGAGCAACAATATGCGTAAATGATCACGCATACACGTACATCATTTCTAAATCGAAACAATTTCAGCTTGTCTACAAAAAAGACTCTGAATTCGGGTACCCACGAGTATTCACATTTTATGTATCATTTGCAGTCTTCATAATATTCCAAATTAAAATATCTCCCCCCCTCACTCACCTCCACCCACCCCTATCTATAACTAAAACTCAAAATGTTGTTAAACGTAATCATCACTGAAACTTAAATATGTTGTTAAATGTAATTATCTCAGCTCAGTGCATGAGCATGAGATTCTTCTGTATTCTGGACAAACACTTTTCCACCAGCATATATATTCATGAATATGTTCCCAGCTCTGTTCATAAACAATCAATTGTGCCAGCGACTATGGAGTGTGCAGACGATACACATCTAGAAACATGTATGTGTACAACATGGCATCAACAAGGCTTTTATAAACCACTATTACACAAGCTGCCTCTGTTAAGGTTCCCCATCTCCGCAGTGTTCAACCTAGGACAAAAACAATATGTTCTTCCTTGCAGCAGCTCCCTTTATAAACGCCCTGGCTCTTATTCCTTTCCACTTCTCCCTATTGGCAGCCTTCTCCCTCCATGTGTCGTCCTCCTCTGCCAGTCTCACATCCCTCTTTACGCAATCTTCCCATTTTAATTGCAGTTTTCCCTTTTTCTGCGCTGCCGTTGTTTCACCACCTCGGTTCTTTTTGGTGGTCATCCTCCATCCTGCCTCCGTCCACCTCAAAACACAGATCAGAACAAAACAACATGACATAAGTTCACTCACCGTTCTTCCTTGTTTGCCTTTGAGTAGTAGGCACGCATTCGAATGGCAGAGTAGAATGCAAACGACTCGTTCAAATAGTTCGTCTCACTCGTCCGAAGGCTACAACAAATGAGAGAAATGTCAAAACAGAATGATGTCGCTCTGCATCCTAGTATCGCCAGTCAATTCTGTCCACATCAACACTTGGTGGTAATTAGTGCTATTATAGTTCCGGATCTGGAACCAACAACCCCACCCTACACCCTTCCAGGCACCGAACTGTCATAACACCCATTCTTGGTATTCTAAACTCAACTATATCCAACGTCCATTGTCCACTTGCTTGTGTTGATTATAACGTGATGTGGTTGACTCAAATTCTGAAGTGTCTTGTCTTGACATAAAAAACATGTCTAGCAGGGGCGGGTCTAGGATTTTACCAATGGGGGCACACCCACCCATGCAAGGGGGTCCGGGGAATGTATTTACTATTGTTGAAATAATGTATTCTGGGGCATTATGTGGTCAAATTAAGCTCAGGTGGGTGATATGTGAGCCACCATAGATAATGTTATCATCATATTAAATTTATTAACAAAACAAGGAACACGTTGAAATATATAATGTACTAGTGACAAATTAGTGTATTGTACGTGTATGCATGGTTAGTGTATTGTACATGTTAGTGTATCGAATGTGTATGCGTGGTTAATGTATTGTATGTGTATGCATGGTTAGCGTATTGTACGTGTATGTGTGGTTAATGTTTTGTACATGTATGCATGGTTAGGTTATTGTATGTGTATGCATTGTTAGTGTATTGTACGTGTATGCATGGTTAATGTATTGTATGTGTGGTTGGTGTATTGTATGTGTATGTGTGGTTAGTGTATTGTATGTGTATGTGTATGTGTGGTTAGTGTATTGTATGTGTATGTGTGGTTAGTGTATTGTATGTGTATGTGGGGTTAGTGTATTGCATGTGTATGTGTGATTAGTGTATTGTATGTGTATGTGTGGTTAGTGTATTGTACGTGTATGTGTGGTTAGTGTATTGTACATGTATGTGTGGTTAGTGTATTGTATGTGTATGTGTGGTTAGTGTATTGTATGTGTGGTTAGTGTATTGTACATGTATGTGTGGTTAGTGTATTGTATGTGTATGTGTGGTTAGTGTATTGTATGTGTATGTGTGGTTAGTGTATTGTATGTGCATGTGGGGTTAGTGTATTGTATGTGTATGTGTGGTTAGTGTATTGTATGTGTATGTGTGGTTAGTGTATTGTATGTGTATGTTTGGTTAGTGTATTGTATATGTATGTGTGGTTAGTGTATTGTATGTGTATGTGTATGTGTGGTTAGTGCATTGTATGTGTATGTGTGGTTAGTGTATTGTATGTGTATGTGTGATTAGTGTATTATATGTGTATGTGTGGTTAGTGTATTGTATGTGTATGTGTGGTTAGTATATTGTACGTGTATGTGTGATTAGTGTATTGTATGTGTATGTGTGGTTAGTGTATTGTATGTGTATGTGTGGTTAGTGTATTGTACGTGTATGTGTGGTTAGTGCATTGTATGTGTATGTGTGGTTAGTGTATTGTACGTGTATGTGTGATTAGTGTATTGTATGTGTATGTGTGGTTAGTGTATTGTATGTGTATGTGTGGTTAGTGTATTGTACGTGTATGTGTGGTTAGTGTATTGTATGTGTATGTGTGGTTAGTATATTGTATGTGTATGTGTGGTTAGTGTGCATCAATCAGCAGCAGTTCGATGAGCACTCAGAGGATTAATGAAAAGCACTCTTCTTGGGTGCTTCCTGCTGTACCTGTCAATTATTGCTTGTATATCGAGTATGATGTCCTTGTGTACATGATCCATTGGTTATATGTTAGCACCTGTCAGCTTGCCCATGTTACTGGATAGGAGCTTCAGGCCAAGCACAGCTTTCCCTGTCATCGCATTGAATCTCGTGTCTAATTCCTGGAGAATGTGGTCTAGAAATTGTAGGAATACAAAGTGTCGCCAGTATATTTCTGGGGTGTCTGCCTCCATGTTGTTTCTCATGGCCTCCCACATTGCCTTGGGATGAAAATCAATGTCCCAGCCATTTTGGGTATCTCTTCCGTCATCAGCATTTTGTCTGATGTCGATAAAGATGTCCATGACTAGAGTGACTCCAAAGAACACCCTTGCTGAGGCATACAGACCACGGTGTACTTAAACATGCACCGATTCACTGGGAATGCAGTGACGAAGTAGGCCAAAAGCATCAGTCATTGTCTTTGAACTCCATTTGTCGTCCTGTTGTACTAAAAAAGCCTTTGATTATCCTTCATTCGTGAGGCCAGTAAAGCCAGTAGTGACAACATAGGTCATCGTTGTCTGCCATGTTTGCTCTGGCTTTTGATAAAAGAATCACTAAGTTAGTTATCAGGTAAGACTAGGCCCAAAAGCCCCCCAATTTTTTTTCAAACAAAATAGAGGGGGTGCCCCCCCAGATGCCCCCTCTTTGTCTTTGAACTATTTAGCTCTTTGTTGGTGCATTTAACAATTTTAGGTGCTTTCCTATCTCCCCGCTTTCAAGAGTAGAGAACTCCCATACTGGAACCGTGGCAGATGTGTACCATGAAATAATTGTCATCGAGAACTGAGAACTGTACAGACCAGTGACAACTGGAACTGTGACAGTACTGAGAAGACTTGCCCTTTCTATTACATTCGTATAACAAACATGTCTCTGAAGTCATTCTTAATTATTTTTTAAGTCTACGGCACTGTGTACGCTATGTAGACAGTGTTTAACCAAGCGTGCCTTACTACAATGTAACCAAATATAGAACAGCTAAATCAAATTCTGTACAACGTGGTGCCAGTGCCAAGTATGGTTGGGGCGGATCACAAAATGTTATTATGTCGTTCTCGTTGCAGTTCATAAATCTTTATAGCCATATATAAAACTGGAGTGGTGGTTCAATGCTTTGGTGCCTCATGACTAGGATGTACAGGGTTTGAGCCCAGGCCAGCCACCCACCCAATCGTTTCATAAAATTTTGTAAATCACATCCCCCCAAAAATGTCTTCAAAATCACTGTAAAAATTAAAACAAAATCACTGAAAACTAAACCCTCCTAATGGAAGCAGTTAAATGTAGTAGTGTGCAACAAGAAATAATTGCTCTTTCATGCCACTATTTATACTATATCCAGGTATTGATTTTTTTGTCATACTTGGGAGTCTGCAGAAAAATTTGGGAGTCCATACTTAAAAAAAAATGTATGCACGGTGCTAAATAATCTGGTTCCCGAATCATTTCTTAGAGGCGCTATGCTATGCACACTATATGCAGGAATGGTTGTAACAGTGGCATCACACTGTGGACTGTCTACAGAAGATTACAGGCCGAACCATGGATTAATTTTAATTAGTTAGCACTGTAATATATTACTCAAAGAATGTTAGATCTGAGAGCAGCGCTGTTGCACCGTGCTCCAAGCAGTCACACAGAAGTGTGACTGCTTGGTACAGGCTGGAAGTGATTCAAGGTGACATTTAATTTGTCCAGTTTAATACTGGATTTATTGTCTTTTAAAGTAGGGAATCACATGGACTCCTACCAAGGGATGTATAAGGAGTCCGGAGGGTGAAACAAGGAGTCACGCACTCCCGGGAAAATCGAAGCCTGTTATTAGTTAGAATACAAAGACTGTCACTTCGGTAAATCGCATCTCCACATCAGCTGCATCAGCACAAGATTGATTCTGTTCTCCAGCAATTATTTCTAACATGTGTAGGGCACTAACAGGATAAATGGATACGTGATTGAGATGAGCTCCACAAAGCATGGAAACATATTTTAGTTGATTAAAGGCAGCAGACATGTATTACAGTTTTAGCCCACAGGCAATACAAGTTGCTTTGTATTAACAACTTAAAATACACAAGTAATTTGTTCCATTAGCAGATCTGATCAATGGTTCACACCTAAAGTACATTAAAATTAATTGTGCAATTCCACAAAGGCCAACAGGAAAATAAAAATGTTTTCATGTAAAACACTGCAGACAAGATACTGGCCTTTGGGCATGTTAAATACTTCACATCTTCATACTAATATTTGTCCTACAAGTTATGTTAAAACCTACGTACAGTCTGGAATATGATAATAAAAAATTTATTGTGTCCTCAATTGCTGCGAAATACTTTAAATGATCAGTTAGCATAAACTAATGGTTTGTCAAATTAATCCATAAGTTGCATTATTAATGCATCAAAGAATCATTTTATCTTAATCATATCACAAATATTGTAAGACCACCCATTTAGGCTATCCTCCATTTGAAAAAAATTGGAAACATTTCCACATACAGAGATTGTGTTCAAAATTGTGAATCAGTATGCTTTGATAGTTGTCATGTCGCCAACTTCAGGAGCGTTTTCGTCAAGTCCTACAATTTTGTTTTCAAGAAAAACAACATGGAAGCTGTTCCCCAACATCTGTCGCCCAAACAAACTGTCTTTGTACCTCAGGGATCCTTCCATCACTGATATGTGCACATGCTGCCAACCAGCAACAGGACATTTTAATCTGGGCACAGCATAAATATTGTATCCCACATCCCTGTTCGAAAAAATTATTTTCCAGGCAGCCAAAACAGGGACCACCTCAAAATCACCGGCACCTTGCAGTAAATTAATTATCTGTCCCCAGATGAACACATGTGTAATGCTGAATGTAAATTAATCACCATGATACTGCACTTTGCAAGATTACTGCACTGTGTGACCTGAAAAATATCTCATTTGTCTATATTGCACCAATCAACACCAACCACTTTAATATACCTTTGGTGACAATGACAATCCATACTCATTTGTCTGTCAAGAAGTCAGACATCTTCTGGGTCATGACCACATGTGATGAGAGATACTCTAGTGAAGTGACCAAACACAACCTTGCACTGCATAGGCATTTGTCAGATTTCTAAGGACAATTCATTTAACTCATGTAGGGATCATGCCTTAGTTAGACTTCCTGGTGTGTTATGTAGGGCACAGTAATTTTAGATATGTGTAATTTAAAAAAAGATCATATCATCTGACATAACTACATTTGAGCAGGCACATTGGCAAGTTTGCTGGTAGAACATATTGACAATGTAACTGTGGATGTTTAGATGATTCCAATAGGCGGAAGGATTTTTGACAATATATTTGCCACAAGGCATGTGTGTGTAGTAATTCAGGCAGAAATTGGTAAAAATTTACGGGTATGGCAAGTTCAGGCATTTTAAATGAGTTAGAAGTATGAGACTATGACTAAACTCAATCAGCATATCAGTGAGATGATGACAATGGCAATTAAGAAGTTCCAGAATTTTTTATGGTCCCGTTTTCTTATAATCATGCAAAATGTTAACATGGTCACCAATGGGAAACATAACAGTAGGCTGAACCCTGCAGTGAGAGCTAGAATAAGACGTTAATGATAATAAATCATCTGGAATTGACTGGGTTTCTTCATCCATTATGGATCATGCCTCTGTCTTAGTCACACATGATGTGACTAGAGCATAGTCAAGTTGGTTGCATTCACACCATTGGTTGGTTAAAGATAGAGACCACCTCTCTGTGAGGCCACGACAGATTACACATTCACACCATTGTTGGGTTGGAGATACAGACCACCTCTCTGTGAGTCCATGACAGGTTACACATTCACACCATTGGTTGGTTGAAGATAGAGACCACCTCTCTGTGAGTCCATGAGAGATTACACATTCACACCATTGTTGGGTTGGAGATAGAGACCACCTCTCTGTGAGTCCATGACAGATTACACATTCACACCATTGTTGGGTTGGAGATAGAGACCACCTCTCTGTGAGTCCATGACAGATTACACATTCACACCATTGTTGGGTTGGAGATAGAGACCACCTCTCTGTGAGTCCATGACAGATTACACATTCACACCATTGTTGGGTTGGAGATAAAGACCACCTCTCTGTGAGTCCATGACAGGTTACACATTCACACCATTGGTGGGTTGGAGATAGAGACCACCTCTTTGTGAGTCCATGACAGCTTACACATTCACACCATTGTTGGGTTGAAGATAGAGACCTCTTTGTGACTTAATACAATATATGTAATATGTAATGTGCAAAAGACTTACTGGAATCAAACATTTTATAAATTGTCAGATATTGTACTATTGTAAGATATTGTACCATACACAAAGAAGTACTTACTAGTAGTGGTAATAGACTGTCCGGTCTTAGATATTGTCAGATATTGTACTATTGTATACACAAAGAAGTACTTACTAGTAGTGGTAATAGAGCTGTCCGATCTTAGATGCAATTTCTCCAATCTGCCACCGCTTCAAGCCATACTTTGTATCCAGAAGTTGCCTGGAAACAAATAAAAGATATAAAACTGTAACATGATCCTAAGTGTAAAGAAAATATTTGCAATATATATATATATATATATATATATATATATATATATATATATATATATATATATATGCATATATATATGTATATATATATATATATATGTATATATATAAATATATATATATATATATATATATATATATATATATATATATATATATATATGTATATATATATATAATATATACATATATATATACATATATATATATATATATATATATATATATATAGATATATATATATATACATATATATATATGTATATATATATGTATATATATATATATATATATATATATATATATATATATATATATATATATATACATACATACATACATACATACATACATACATACATACATACATACATACATACATACATACATACATACATACATACATACTCACATACAAACATGTTCTATTTTATTGTTCTGCTACATACATGTACATAGGCATCAGAGCACACACACATGCACACACACATGCACACACTCATGCACACACACACACACACACACACACCACACACACATACCACACGTGCACACACGCACGCACAAGGCCAAAAAAGACACCAGAGAGCAGGTTCAAATACAACCAAGCCTATAAAAACATACACTTACATTACTGTGGTGGACTGCGAAAAGATTGATGCAAATGTAATTGCCACTATGCAGCAAGGATCAGACATTCATTACTTCAACAGAAAAGCTGAATGTTTTGCTGACATCTTTGTTGTGAAATCAACTATCCCAGAAGCAAAAGCTAAATGGCTATCTGATGGACAGAGTTCTGAAAATTGCCATCAATGGAATTTGCTCTGGTGCCAATACTACCATTGCAGTGCGTTCCCCAAGGATCCATTCTAGGACCTCTCCTATTCATTATATTCATCGATGATATGCCAAAACTCATCCTCTATGCCGATGACTCATCACTTTTTAGCTTCGGGCAACCGTGGCATGCTCACTTAACGAAGATTTGCTGCACATTCAAACATGGGCAGATAACTCGAATGTGATGTATGGTGCAGCCAAATGCCTAACGGCTGAAAGATGCAGAAACCAGCCACCCCTCACATTTATGAACACTGTCTTGTCAGAAGTGGAAGAGGTGGAACTCTTGGGCATCTCTATCTGGAAAGAATTGTTCTGGACACATTCAGTAGACAAGAAAGCCAAGGATACAGGAAAGTGGCTTGGCCTGCTGAAAAGAGTTTCACCTTACTTGAACCCAAACCAGCAGGCTATGATCTACAAGATCATGGTGAGATCCAAGATGGAATATGTATTATCAGTATGGACGGCTGTCTCTGAAACATCGCTAGGCAGTCATCCAGAGGCGAGCTGTCAAAATGATAGCTCTGTCAGAGCTAGGTTTCTCTGAGCAGTAATACCACACAACCACTAGCACACAGGAGACAAGTTGGTGCACTCACCTTGGTCCACTGGATATACCATGGAGATGCACCAACACTACTCAATAGTATGTTACCCCCTCCTCCAGTAGTACAAAGAGCCACCAGGGCATTAACATCTAACCAAACAGCTGCTGTGGAAATCCCACCCTCAAACACTGCTGGCCATAAGAGGACATTCTTACCAACTGCCTCCAACCTCTGGAATCAGGGAGAGAGAGAAGTTCAAGACAGAACGCCTTCCATGGTGCCTTGCCAAGGAAGAAGTACACATAAAGAAAAAAATATACATGCACGCACACACGCACGCATGCACACACACACATCACTAACATTGACTAAATCAGCAGACCTCAAAGATAAAGACCTTTTCTCAATCTACTACCTCCCAGTGGGCCAGTGTTTAAATTGGGTTTCCTTGTTGCAAGCGAATGAGGATTCACTATCTCCCTGCATAGTGTGTACGATGCCAATGTTTCACTTATTAAATCCAGTGCAAACAAACCTAAATAAGTTATACACTTGAATGAACTGAGACAGCGATGACTGAAAGGCATCCAAGTTTTACAAACTCCCTACTAAATTGATTTTGCCCAACGTGAATCAAGTTAGTTGATGTTAAGATCTGCAGTGTGTGAATAGTTAAGTACTATATGCAGTTGGTTGGTGTTAAGATCTGCAGTGTGTGAATAGTGTAAGTACTATACACAGTTGGTTGATGTTAAGATCTGCAGTGTGTGAACAGTGTAAGTACTATACACAGTTGGTTGATGTTAAGATCTGCAGTGTGTGAACAGTGTAAGTACTATACGCAGGTGGTTGGTGTTAAGATCTGAAGTGGGTGAACAGTGTAAGTACTATACACAGGTGGTTGATGTTAAGATATGCACTGTGTGAACAGTGTAAGTGCTATATGCAGGTTGTTGGTGTTAAGATCTGCAGTGTGTAAACAGTGTAAGTACTATACACAGTTGGTTGATGTTAAGATCTGCAGTGTGTGAACAGTGTAAGTACTATACACAGTTGGTTGATGTTATGATCTGCAGTGTGTGAACAGTGTAAGTACTATACACATGTGGTTGGTGTTAAGATCTGCAGTGTGTGAACAGTATAAGTACTATACACAGTTGGTTGGTGTTATGATCTGCAGTGTGTGAACAGTGTAAGTACTATACACATGTGGTTGGTGTTAAGATCTGCAGTGTGTGAACAGTATAAGTACTATACACAGTTGGCTGATGTTAAGATCTGCAGTGTGTGAACAGTGTAAGTACTATACACATGTGGTTGGTGTTAAGATCTGCAGTGTGTGAACAGTATAAGTACTATACACAGTTGGTTGATGTTAAGATCTGCAGTGTCTGCATAGTCAACACTAGATAGGTTCAGGGGTTTTAGTAGCATGAATCTGAATCCGATGAACTATCTTTAGTTTCTTGTCTGAAAGCTGATCATATATCAATTTCTATTTTAGGACAAACTGCTAGTTATCATATTCCCATAGGTGTGTGTTCCTATCTGTCTGATACTCTATGGAAATAAATATGTAGTGTCTATTATAGAACATATCAAGTGAATTATATCTCAGTACCAATGATGGGTTCAATTACAACAATTACACAATGTCATCAAACTTAAGGGTTCAATTGCAATTACAACATAAAAAAAATCTATTACAATTATATTGCTAAAAAATACAATTACAGGGCTTCAAAAATCAATTACGATGCTTCATAAAGGGTCAACTGCAACAGTTCATACGTTGAGTACAACTAAATTGCTTTATAAAAGAAGATTACAGGTGTCAGTAAGTACTGCTAATTTTTAGACTGGAGTTTAGGTGAATTCATGCATTCCTGCTGCCAAGGCTGGGTTACAATGGTCAATTACAATTCAGTTACACAGCATCTTAAGACTAGTGTTCTAACATTAAATAACAATTATGCAATTGTTATTAATTACAAATTATGCAATTATAACTGAACCCAACTCTTCTCAATGCATCACGCAACTTAGAACAGACAAATGCAAAGCCTATAAAGAGAAAATACTGCAGAAATATGGCACTGGGTGACATTCACTGTGTTACGATAATGTCCTCTCCCTTGCTATTGGGATACATCAATGCGACCTCCACAAGGGACAAGTCATTATGCATGACGTACCTCCACAAGGGACCAGTCATTATGCATGACGTACTGCCAAATGTCTGTTTATTTTATTCAAGCTGACATTGTGTCTCCCACTCACACATTGTGTCCGTCGCTCGTCATTCACAATCGGTTTTATTGGGCAGCTATTAAATTGCATTA
This sequence comes from Lamellibrachia columna, assembly GCA_963662155.1. Taxonomy (NCBI): domain Eukaryota; kingdom Metazoa; phylum Annelida; class Polychaeta; order Sabellida; family Siboglinidae; genus Lamellibrachia; species Lamellibrachia columna. The sequence continues at coordinate 24,935,089 of OY759272.1, forward strand.
AGTCGATCGCTTACTGACATGAACAGACAATTTAGTGACACAGTCTGCCAGTTTTTCTGGTTATGCCAGACTGTGCTAGGTTCAGTATTGCTGAACAAATGGAAAGTGGTGATTCAGATTACTTTTCCAATGGCTGTCCATACAATGTAAATATTTCAATGGGAGTTTGATGTTGATTACCACATAGCAACCTTAGGTAACCATAATACTCTGCTTTCTAACTGCCAATATAAACACACTGGAGGGAGGGAGGGAGGGAGGGAGGGAGGGGGGAGAGGGAGGGGGAGGGGGAGGGGGGAGGGGGGAGGGAGAGGGGGAGGGGGAAGGGGAAGGGGGGAGGGGGAGGGAGGGGGAGGGGGAGGGAAGGGGAGGGGGAGGGAGGGGGAGCGGGAGGGAGGGGGAGGGGGAGGGGGAGGGGGAGGGGGAGGGGGAGGGGGAGGGGGAGGGGGAGGGGGAGGGGGAGGGGGAGGGGGAGGGGGAGGGGATGGGGGAGGGGAATGGGAGAGAGAGAGAGAGAGAGAGAGAGAGGGAGAGGGAGAGGGAGAGGGAGAGGGAGAGGGAGAGGGAGAGGGAGAGGGAGAGGGAGAGGGAGAGGGAGAGGGAGAGGGAGAGGGAGAGGAGAGGGAGAGAGAGAGAGAGAGACTACAGTGCTCAGAAAACTCATTACAGGGACAGAGGGAGGGGTAGCAGGAGGGAGGGACAGATGGACAGAGGGAGGGAGGGACAGACATAGGGATAAACAGAGAGGGAGCGGGTAAGAGAATGAGAGAGAGAGAGATTGAGAGAGTTAGTGAGAGAGTTAGAGAGAGAGAGAGAGAGTGATTGAGAGAGTTAGTGAGAGAGAGAGAGAGAGAGAGAGAGAGACAAGTGAGAGAGCAAGAGAGCAGGTAAGAGAGTGAGTGAGTGAGTGAGTGAGTGAGTGAGTGAGAGAGAGAGAGAACAAGTGAGAGAAAGAGCAGGTGAGAGTGAGAGAAAATGAGATGAAAGAGGAGATGGATTACAGATATCCCTGCTACATAAAAGCAACCATCCAGGTAACGAGATCGACCTCACTAATGACTACAGATGAATTGAACAGACTAGATATTGGATATGTTCACAATGCCACCTGGTAGTAAATATTAGAAGACATTCTGCAAACACAAAATGGTGACGATGCATCTACAAACACATTTGTGGCATGAGAAAATTTTACTCCATTAGAAAGTCCAATCTTACCTGTTTTGTTGTTGGAACTTCCAGAGTTTTGTGTAGACATCGAACGTCCGGCCGAAGTATGATTGCCACTGTTTATGTCCATACTGAGGCAAATCGCTGCAATAAGATACCAAATGTTTAAAGACAGCTGATAAATGATAATTACAGGCATTATGACAGCACATCAGAAATTTGATTACAATGAAGATAATATAATTATTTCATTAAATAAATTAATTTATGACTACGCTATGCTTTATATCTTGTAAAACAGATAGTAACATCACCCTCAGTGTATTCATCAATCAAACATGGAATTGAACTTTGTTCCATTGACACATCAACCAATGAAATGCCTTGTTAGTTATGTTATGGCCGTCAACAAATCATAAGTGATCTAACAACCAGAGTTCAGCAAATGTCACATATCATTTAGATTTTTTTTTAATCGCGAAGGTGCAAAAATATATAATTTATTAACACATCACATTCTTTACACTAATATGTACCGGGATGCAACTTTAAATTTTTATATAATTTTGTTTTGGACTCAGCTTACAAAAAATCTCACCTATATAGTATCCACAACAAACAATGCATTAATAATTTTTTGGTTAGGCCCAGTTGAAATTCAGAGAAAAACGGGCTAAAGTCGCACTGTATCTATATACCAGAACTGTTAGAAATGTTATTTCTTTGAGTCCAAGTCATCAGCATGTAAGTCCAAATATGAAAAATACACTGTATTGAACAACATACACAGTGAATGTATTACTATTACAGCCTGAACTGGTAATATATGAATATCTTTAAACAGGTACATCAGGTTGGTAGAAGTATGATGTGTTTTGATCACTAAATGATCAAGTTTGAATGTAATTTCAATAAGTATTATTTTGATCATGTGATTAATGGACACAATTACAATTATTTTATATATAAGACATAATTTATTATTATCACTAAAATTTATAAAGCGCCATATATCTGGGACCAATTCATTCATAGGCACATACATACATGCAATCATAAAATAATAAATATAATATTATATAGTTAAAAACATATATATATATATATATATATATATATATATATATATATATATATATATATATATATATATATATATATATATATATATATATTAGGTCGTGGGGGGTGGTCACAGGTTTGTGGGTGACCTTGTGGCGAAATGGCCCCACCTGTTTGTAATTAAATTTGTGTATTGGTGGTGGAATGTCTGTATTCTTTGCATTACATGTTCATGACGACTTCTTGATGTATATATGTTATCGTCATGCTTGTAGGAATGTGGGCTCTGAGAAACTTGCCGGACGGGGCTGTACATGTGTTCAGTTCCTGTCGGGTTTGCTTAGAGGAGCTCACATTCCTGTTAATGTTCTTCCCAAAGTGGCTGCGTGATAAGCAGTCCACTTTGCAATAAAAAACTTCATTTATTTGGCCTGTTTCAATTCTCTCCTACATCGGACTTGTGTTGGTTATTGCATAAATGAATTTATGCAACTCACCAGGTGCATAAAAATTTTTATGAGATAACCAAGACAGGTCGTCGTTAAACTTGCCCTGGGTGTCCGAGACTACACCGGAACTATTTGGCCAAATAAATTGTATTACTCCGCGCTAGCCAGCCAATCACGGCTTAGCGGAAACCAGTCCAAACCGGAGCCAGTAGCTTGAATCTTTCGCTCCTGCTTCAGTCTCTGCATTGCGAAGTTGTGACTAAAATTTGTATCTCGAAATCCGCCCTCCTCCCCACCTTTCTTCCTTATTCTCAATGCTTAGTTTAAATGCGATTGTACATCGTTGATGAAATAGGAAGTTGGAAGATGTCGAAACCGCTTTCCCCACTTTTGGCCTAATATAAGATGAACACGGGGGTTTGTCCCCTAGTATTTGGTGTTCATGGGGTTTTCTGCACAGACAGGCTTCCTGTTTCTTCATCGGTATTCTTGGCTTATGTTTATATAGGTTAGCGAAATGGCCCCACCTGTTTGTAATTAAATTTGTGTATTGGTGGTGGAATGTCTGTATTCTTTGCATTACATGTTCATGACGACTTCTTGATGTATATATGTTATCGTCATGCTTGTAGGAATGTGGGCTCTGAGAAACTTGCCGGACGGGGCTGTACATGTGTTCAGTTCCTGTCGGGTTTGCTTAGAGGAGCTCACATTCCTGTTAATGTTCTTCCCAAAGTGGCTGCGTGATAAGCAGTCCACTTTGCAATAAAAAACGTCATTTATTTGGCCTGTTTCAATTCTCTCCTACATCGGACTTGTGTTGGTTATTGCATAAATGAATTTATGCAACTCACCAGGTGCATAACAATTTTTATGAGATAACCAAGACAGGTCGTCGTTAAACTTGCCCTGGGTGTCCGAGACTACACCAGAACTATTTGGCCAAATAAATTGTATTACTCCGCGCTAGCCAGCCAATCACGGCTTAGCGGAAACCAGTCCAAACCGGAGCCAGTAGCTTGAATCTTTCGCTCCTGCTTCAGTCTCTGCATTGCGAAGTTGTGACTAAAATTTGTATCTCGAAATCCGCCCTCCTCCCCACCTTTCTTCCTTATTCTCAATGCTTAGTTTAAATGCGATTGTACATCGTTGATGAAATAGGAAGTTGGAAGATGTCGAAACCGCTTTCCCCACTTTTGGCCTAATATAAGATGAACACGGGGGTTTGTCCCCTAGTATTTGGTGTTCATGGGGTTTTCTGCACAGACAGGCTTCCTGTTTCTTCATCGGTATTCTTGGCTTATGTTTATATAGGTTAGCGAAATGGCTCCACCTGTTTGTAATTAAATTTGTGTATTGGTGGTGGAATGTCTGTATTCTTTGCATTACATGTTCATGACGACTTCTTGATGTATATATGTTATCGTCATGCTTGTAGGAATGTGGGCTCTGAGAAACTTGCCGGACGGGGCTGTACATGTGTTCAGTTCCTGTCGGGTTTGCTTAGAGGAGCTCACATTCCTGTTAATGTTCTTCCCAAAGTGGCTGCGTGATAAGCAGTCCACTTTGCAATAAAAAACGTCATTTATTTGGCCTGTTTCAATTCTCTCCTACATCGGACTTGGTTGGTGGGGTGGTCACATGGGCGGTGACCGGTGGCGAATTGGCCCCACCTTTGTAGTTATTCCAGTTAGAGCTAGTGTATTTTTAAGCAGGTAGTTGTATTCATAGACTGCGTGATAGCAGGTAGGGCATTATGCTATTTGGTTTAAGGGTGTTCCATAACAATAGTAATGCCATTGTTTCTTTTATTTGTTCTAGGAATACTGCTACTGCTTTGTGGTGAAATGTGGGCTCTATTGAACCCGACGTCCAGGAGGCTCGCATGGGGCGTAGTCAGCCTGGCGTTGGGTTGTGGAGCCCACATTTCTTTGTTTTACATTTCTTTGAAAGTGGGCTTACCCTTAATCCCCACAATAAACGTCATTCATTTGGCCTTTTCATATCTCTATATTGTGTTGTTGATTGCATAAATGGGAATATGCAACATTGGCACAGCCAATGTTGCATATAGGTTTTTATGCGAGCAACACCACATACAATTAATGATTGGTCCATTGCTAATTTATTCTATTATGCTAATCCAGCAGAGCTGGGTGACCCACTTTGCTGCCTCCATATTTTGAACCAATCAGCGCGCACCAGCTGCGCGACGCTACAGATTTCAAACTTGGACTAGCCACTTCGTTTTGTGAAAGCATACGGAGTGGATGCGCTTTGAAAATTTGTCCCACCCTCCTCCCCGTGTTTCTCCCTGTTGTATGTTTACTTGTTAGCAGCAATTGTACATCTTTGGTGGAAGTGGGGTGTTCATGTCTCCAAGCTTTCCCATTTTTTGATTGCGATAGTGGACATGGGAGTTTTGGCTTTCCCAGAAGTGTTCACGGGTTTTAACGCTGGGACGCAGCTCGCTTCCCTTCCACCTTGGATTTTAGAACTGTTCGTGTAGCGAATTGGCCCCACCTTTGTAGTTATTCCAGTTAGAGCTAGTGTATTTTTAAGCAGGTAGTTGTATTCATAGACTGCGTGATAGCAGGTAGGGCATTATGCTATTTGGTTTAAGGGTGTTCCATAACAATAGTAATGCCATTGTTTCTTTTATTTGTTCTAGGAATACTGCTACTGCTTTGTGGTGAAATGTGGGCTCTATTGAACCTGACGTCCAGGAGGCTCGCATGGGGCGTAGTCAGCCTGGCGTTGGGTTGTGGAGCCCACATTTCTTTGTTTTACATTTCTTTGAAAGTGGGCTTACCCTTAATCCCCACAATAAACGTCATTCATTTGGCCTTTTCATATCTCTATATTGTGTTGTTGATTGCATAAATATATATATATATATATATATATATATATATATATATATATATATATTAAAATATATATATATATATATATATATATATATATATATATATATATATATATATATATATATATATATATATATATATATATTAAAAAAGAATATTTAATAAAATGAATAAATATAATTAATAAATAATTATAGCAAACAAATAAATAGATAAAATACATGTTCATAAAATGTCCTCGTTTTTATTATATTTATATTATAATTCATTACAACAGTTACATTAAAAACTGGAATTGAATTGAACCATGGTGAGTGCAGCTATCCGGCCATATTAGAACAACTGATGATTCATGTTGTATAAATATTCATGTACTTGGTATTCTAATATGCAATCTAAAGGTCCAGTCATAGGCAAATATATCCTAATCATAGTATGATCCATATGTAAATCAATGACCATGCTAAATAGTCACCCAGACCAACAGTGACATCAGCATTCCTAACATAGTTGGTCTTTCTCAGTGACTCAGAGCTTACATATTCTTTGGTTGATATCCATATTTTTGACCGACTTGAAATTTGGTATAATATATTTATATCTGTATAACATTTCTCATTGGTCAACCGACCTATAGTATTCCTATTCCGATTGAGTGTCGCCATCTCTCAGGATAATATATATACCAACTATAAATATACCAACATCAAATGAAATATGCTTGTTTTTTATGGAAATCTGCATTTGTGTTTCAACTGCCTTTTATGTCATTCGATTTTATACAAGTTTCTGTGACAATACAAGAAAGTATTTACTTGTACCTCCTCAAAATGTATACTTTATATAGGAAGTCCATACGACATGTCGGGTCTGCCTACTTTTTAATAACTTGTAAAACTAAATGGCTAATTTTGTAGTATTAGTTCGCACTTTTCAGTTTCAACATCTCCAAAAGGAACCCGTGATAGTTTTATGATTCAGACTCTCATTTGTTATAGAAAGACAAAATTGTCAAACCAACACTAAATATTATTAATTACTTCAACAAAGCTTTTTGTCTACAAAAATGTGAACACCAACATGAAATGAGATAATGTTTAACAGCGTATGAAACGATGAAACAGCTAGACCATATGAAAAAGGGTAAGGCCGCAACTGAGATGGGAGGACTGCGTAAAGAGGGATGTAAGAAAGGTGGAGGAGGGCGACAAGTGGATGAAGAAGGCTGCCGATAGGGAGAAGTGGAAAGGGATAACAGCTGGGGTGGTGCAGCAGTACACGAATTACCCTCACCCCTTTATAAAGGGAGCGACAATGAACAACAGCAGTAACTGGACAAAGGCAGTGACCCATAATATTCATATTATTATTGTAACTGCCCTTCCAGGGTAGCAAATGGGAAATTATATTGGCGCACAAACTAATCAAAGGAACTGTACAACATCAAAATAGTAATCCATTGGTATTCTGGAATATCTTAAATAATACAAATACCACACAACTGTACTGATCTGACAGTTGTTTGATTGCTATTAAAATTCCAACCTGCCTTGCTGAAGATGGCAAAGGTCAAACGCAATTCTAGATGAGGTTCTTAATTTTTAATATGCTGTGCAGTGCCACGAACTATCTTGGATCTGGCACTATATTAAATAAAATATGTTATTAATGCTTTTCGTTCGAGATTTATAAACCACCACAGTTCCATTCATATGAATTTGAGCCCAATCTATTTCAGTACCAACATTACATTTCGTCCACTAACTGTCTCATGCTTTCTAATGTCATGAGAGTAATGTTCGCATTAATCAAAACGTGTAAAACACTTTTTATGTAATAGTTAATGAACTTATGAATAATTAATTTGTGCAGAATAATGTATTCAATTATGTGTATATCATTAAATATGGATTTGATCTCTGCTCACCTCTACATTTACTAGGAATGATGATACAAGCTATCCAGATAGCATGTGATGGAATATGCCAGTACTCAGTCTTTGGTGAAGATGCCTCTCTGTCATAATGTGCGTTTGTATTCTTATAAGAAGCTTAGATATGTTACAAAAACATAACTAACAAATACATCAGAAGGGCAGGTTAACATCTAGATGAATAACCGTTGGACTCTCGATAAACCAATGGCTTCCTTTTCCACTTGTCATCTGGGTTTTTTTTGCTTCAAATGGAAATCTTGTTAACCCTTGTTAATCTATAGTTTCCACATTTGATACAATAGGCCATTATTATCATCTATGCAGCAATCGACTGTGTAGTAATTGCCTACTTAGTAGTACTAACTTGTCATCTTAGCAACAAATTTATGCTCGTCAAACTGACCAATGGTTTGGTTTTCAAATTGGTGAAACAGATCAAGAAAACTGATCTATTACTATTGGCGGAAAAAGCTCTTAACAATAGCATACATCACAGAACATGGTATATGTGCACAAGCATATATATATAAATTCTAATTACCTTTGATATTTTATGCGTGTATATTTAATATGTTTATGTGGGGTGTGACAGCTCGACGGTATAATGCCAAACTGTCAATCAAGGGGACACGGGTTTGAGCCCACCTGCTGCTTGCTTAAACTGGGGCAGTCTTGTTCACCACACATTGACCGTGTCTTTTGGAAGAGGCTCTAAAACTAAAAGCTGTTGGTCCTTTCTACGGATTCTACCTGGTGTCATTGCCAGTGGAAGTAAACGATCACACACAGAGGCAACCGTGCATCCTGTCATGGGCTCACTAACTCTTCAGATGGAAAACTCTTAACCATGCTATATAGGTGCGACCACAGTAATCATAGTAAGAAAAAAATCATGCAATAAACAACAGACAACATGATATGGCATCATGGATGCAGACAACCATGATAATTAATAAACATATATACAGACACGCACGCACGCACACACACACACATCACGCCTATATGTCATCATCCACATAAATACAGACTGCACTCATGAAGTGGACATTACTGCCGGCTAGGCAGAGAGATTGCAGCAAACAGCATTCCCAGGTGAGGCATGCATACAGGGCCCAGGGGAGAGCAGCAAACAGCCCGAGCAGAGGCCATCTATATGGACAGGCAGTAGGGGGAACATATGTAGCAATCTGTAGGATATTACATATTGTCGCAGGGTCTGAACCACCACCTCCACCTTTCTTGGGAGTCAACTTCCCACTTGGAAGGGTTAATAGCAGGGGTTTCCATCTTCCACCATTTATATGGCCAACCTCCCACTTACAAGGGGTGAGGGCTCATATATCTCATCTGTCTTGGGGCCAACCACCCACCATTTATATGGCCAACCTCCCACTTAGTACCAAACATCCCCTCTTGTTTTGGTATTAAATGTGCATATTATGCAATTTTTTTTATCCAAAGATCAAATATAAAAAAAATTGTTTTCCCTCTCACAGTAACTGAGCCATGGAATAACCTCCCTGAATCAGTAAACCAGGTCAAATCCATAAATTCATGTAAAAACTGCCTTGATAAATTCTGACCCAACTAGGCAATTTTTATAAAACTTTGAAGCACCATTTATAACTGGAACCGGAACTGTTGTTAGATGATGAAGATCTTGATCAATGAGATAACAAGGATACTGTGATCAGAACCATCCCAAGGTAACCTAAGGCTAAGGTAAGGTATTAACTTAATGTATTTATAAAAATATCCACAAATAAAAAAATATTTATTAATATAATTTTGTCTTTAAAATATGCTTACCAGTATACGGAACTAGACTGAAAACAACAAAGTATTTGTAATGCTGTGTGACTGATATCAATTTAACCTGAAGTTAAACATCTCACAGTTAAATGAGGCGGTTCAAAACTTAATATGCCCTGACCCCTCGCTCAGTCGGGTTCAGAAGTTAGGACTCAGGGTGGTTGTCATGGGGATATATCAAACAAAAACATCACCACTTAGCCTTAGCTTTGCTTTAGGCGCCGACGCGAGATTGCTGCGAGGACAACTCACCGAAGACCGTTGAAGAGTTGTTTCGATTTTTCCAAGTAATGACAGAATTCGTTCACTATTTTACGTTCGTGCACGTCCATGTCGACAAGAGTGTTCGTATCACCGACGACACTGGCTTCGTCATCGCGCAGGTCATGATAGTGGATGCCGACCCGAGGTTTCGGGCTGGGCGCCCAGGTTGTTGGCGAATTCATCGCGCTGCGTCGACCATACGAGACTACGCGTCAGCGACAAACATCAAAACGGTATCGCCTAATAAGCATCTGAGTGTGACATTTATACAGCTAAACACCGTCCATACGATTACGGCGAAATGTTTGTATGGCTTTAATATAGAGCATCTGCGCAGAAGCGGATGTTGTTATTAAAACGAGAACGTTTCCGGGACACCGATAGCTTGCACCAATCGCAGACATGCGCAATTTCTCAACCTCATCGTGGCCTCGATTATTCAGGCTCCGTGCTGTGGCGCCACCTTTTGTCGTACACATCATCCCTAGTCTCGCTTAATATCCGACCCTCGCTCATCGCTATTAGCTAATTATGTACACACACAGATTATAATTTCCGTCACAATGAATAGTGCACATTGCATCCAGGTAGTGATGTGTGCGACAAACAGTGACGCCACAGCACGGAGGCTGGATAGTCGAGACTACTTTCAATTTCAATTCAATATCTTAATTTATTTCAGACTAAAACTGATACAAACAGCATGTTCATAAAGAGGCTTCAATGCATGGAATAGCAGTTAAACAGCACTTACGGATGAGGTCAACTCCCCCACCTCTCTCCAAGAAGACCTAGCAAAGCTATAAGACTGGTCTATAACTATGCAGATGAAATTTCATCCTAACAAATGTCATGCTACACGCCTAGTACCAGAAACGAAAGGTCTACCGTGCAGCTACAGACTGAATGAGTGAGAGTTTCCAACCGTAAAGAACAGAAGACAGAGAACTGACATCATCCAAACATTAAAAATTATCAACGGGATCGATTCAGTCAAACAAGATTGTAAGTGTTCGATGTGTCCATCGAAGAAGATGTTCTCAAAAGACACTGGAACAACAAGAGGACACAGTAAAACAACTCCACGTACACAGTACAACAAGACTGAGGCACAACTTTTTCAGCACCAAAGTCATAAATGCATGGAATTCGTTGTTGGAGGATACGATACAGGCCACAACGGTCCCGACTTGGAAGAGAATGGAAAGATCATCCAGACCTGCATAGTCACCATTTCACAAACTAGATAAACCGAAACAAAAATAGTAACAACACTAGTAGGGGAGCCCAGGGCAAAGTGGAACGTCAAAATGTATTGTACCACGGAGGTCAACTTATTGTACCACGGAGGTCAACTTATTGTACCACGGAGGTCAACTTATTGTACCACGGAGGTCAACTTATTGTACCACGGAGGTCAACTTATTGTACCACGGAGGTCAACTTATTGTATCACGGAGGTCAACTTATTGTACCACGGAGGTCAACTTATTGTACCACGGAGGTCAACTTATTGTACCACGGAGGTCAACTTATTGTACCACGGAGGTCAACTTATTGTACCACGGAGGTCAACTTATTGTACCACGGAGGTCAACTTATTGTACCACGGAGGTCAACTTATTGTACCACGGAGGTCAACTTATTGTACCACGGAGGTCAACTTATTGTACCACGGAGGTCAACTTATTGTACCACGGAGGTCAACTTATTGTACCACGGAGGTCAACTTATTCCAAGTAGATCCATTATGTGATGACTGTTACATAAAATAATACCAACTGTTTACAAACACAGTTCCTGTAAAAGAATTATTTATTTGACTTTTTGACGATAACAAATTACACCACAGGGGCAAAGTGGAACTCAATAATAGAAACAGTTCAGTATACATCTAAACCACTTCCATAACAGGAATATTGTCTCTTTCAGCGAATGCAATACACTGGAAATGTATTTACTCCATACATAGTTCACAAGTAAAGTCAGTAACGTCATCAGTTGTCCAGTGATGTGATGATGATAAACAACATTTACCAAACGATCTAGATAAATTATTTAAATGGTTTGAAAAATGGCAGATGTTATTAAATTTTGGGAAATGTAAATGCCTAGATACAGGGCACGGGAACTTGGATGTAAACTAAAAAATGGGAGAAACTGTACTAGGTACTACTATAAAAGAAAATGATTTCGGAGTAATAATAATAACATTCTTGGGTTGATTAGGAGATATCCCAGCAGGCACACGACGTTGTGGCAACGTTGTAGCAACGTCAGGTATCGACGTTGTGATGACGTCGAAATATTGGTCGATATGAAAGTTGAGTCGACGTCGGATATCGACGTTGTTTCAACGTCGAGTATCGACGTTGTTTCAACGTCGAATATCGACGTTGTTTCAACGTCAAGTATCGACGTTGTTTCAACGTCAGGAATCTACGTTGTTTCAACGTCAAGTATCGACGTTGTTTCAACGTCAGGTATCAACGTTGTGATGACGTCGAATTATTGGCCGATATGAAAGTTGAGTCGACGTCGGATATCAACGTTGTTTCAACGTTGTAACAACGTTACAAACTGACTAGATTTCAACGTCCTTAGTAACGTTGATTTTGTAATTGAAACAATGCTGACTGATCTGTCAGCATAGTTTAAACTTCAATGAAACAAAGACACAAATGTATCGGTGAGTCCTATGTTTTTTTATTTGATGATATAAAGAAAATGCACTTTAGACTTTAGAGGGTTGTTTTGTTGTGCTGGCTGTTCGGCTACCTCCCCCACACCTGTCTGGCGCATACGTCGGGGTGGCGGCAACAGCTGTGCTTACGTCAGACTCGGTGCTGCCATTCACCGACCTCATAACACTAGCTGAAAGCTAGCATATACGTAAGTTGTATTATATGATATCTTCTGATATCATGAAATGTGATAGATATCCTGGTAGTTTCTAGTTGGAAACATAAATCAATGAAGAAGCCTTTCTTGTACAAAATTTAGTTAATTACCAATTAAGTAACCACGGAACACGTACGGAATTGGGCGCTTCCCGAAGTTAGGACACGCAACTATAATAGCATAAATGCAAGTATTGATAACGAATTAAGCAACCGATATGCAGCGCAGAACATTAAATGAAGATTTCACAGAATATATAATATATAGATATATTATATAATAATATATCATTAATTTTGTGTTTCTATTCTGGTAAATCAATTACTCACAACAAATAAACATATAGACATATATAACATACAATGAAAAAACTAATTATACCTCTGTATAAATCAACAGTTAGGCCTCATTTAAAGTACTGTACATATACAAGCTTGGAGTCCACATCGTAAGAAGGATATATATATATATATATATATATATATATATATATATATATATATATATATATATATATATATATATATATATATATATATATATATATATATATATATACGTTTGAAAGAATACAGAGGAGAGCAACTAAAATGATTCCAGAAATGAGAGACCTTAGTTATGAAGAACGCCTAAAAGAATGAGGACATGGGGTAACATTAGTAAAGGATCAGTGTAGATGGTGGCGCGGAGCCTGGATAATCGAGGCTACGCCGAGGCAAGCGAACCGAGGAAGCCGATCGGGTGACGGTGCGTCGAATGATCCGACTCGATGTTCACGGCCACCAGTTCGTCGAGTTGCTCTGGGTCGGGGTACCATAGCATGGCCCGCATGGAGGCGCCATATCGGATGCTTTTCTCATCGAAGGGCATATTTTATGTAATTTATTAAGTCACGAAGAAACCTCTAAATTTCGGCAATATTTTTTTTATATTTGACCGACAAGCAGTGGCGTAACGAGGCCTAATGCCGCTGGGGGTAAGAATAAAAAATGCCGCCCCCCTAAAAAAAGTGCAGTAATTTATGGAATAGGTATCGCTAGTGACATCGTTACGTACACCAGTATTGGCTAATGTCAATTGAGTTACATTTGACGTATTCAAGCATGATATTTTAATATTTATGTAATATAACAGCGATGTGTTCATATTTGAATGTTGCTTAAGTAAAACAATCTCCCCAAAGTGCCGCCGACAAGGAGTATATGTCACTTCAGTAAAAGTGGCAGAAATGTTCATTAATTCTTTATTTCTATAAAAAGGCGAAAAAGGTTGGGGGTGCCATGCATTTTTTTAATATCTAACATAGTAACAGCTGCGGTCGCCCACATCGAAAATGGCAACATTGTTATCACACACACACCCCCTCCCCCATATTTGACAACAACGAGTAACGTGTCATTTCAGTAAAAGTTGGTCAAAATGTTAATTTATTGTTTATCTCTACACACATATGTAGGCTGTGGGTGATAAGCTTATGCCTAAATTAAGATATACCACTGTAAGGCAAGTTTGAAGATAACATTGCGTTTATTACAGTTTATAACTACTAAAATTATACAAAACCAAGTTTCTCAGACTTTGCACAATTTGCACTACTGATCTAACTTCGGGACCTCATCAAAGTATAAAATGTCAACCAACAGTTCAAAATAAACCAAAAGCAAGAGCGTTAAGAACAACAATAAAAGGTGAAAGAACAGATGACATTAAACACAATAATAAAGACGACCCAAAAGACGACTCAAAATAAGACTTAAAAGACGTCTTAAAAGACGACTGACCACAATCAGGAGTGGGCCAGGACTTGCGTTCGCCTGTACAAATACAAACCGAATAAGTAAGCTATATGCATATAGTGTCCAGTGCAAGATGACACATCAATATTTGTTAAGTACCATTCCAACACATTGGTGTTGTTCACAATATTGTCTGTAAAATACCTGTTATCTTATTCAGTACTAATATATAATCATACTTGTAGGCATTCATGTGATACTAGTACTCTACATGTAAAAACCCTTAATATAATAATTTCAACAGTCAACAATGTTGTCAACTTCACATGTGCAAGACCTGACTAGCCTAGCTGTCATTCCACTGTTGTTTACAAGCAAGTCTTGCATGGACACTGCTCAACTTACAGGTCTCTAGGGAATAATCAAGATCAGCCCTCTCCCAGCCACCTCCTAGAACAATTAATCAATGTAACTTCAAAGGGAGAGAGGGAACCTGGCTTAACTGTAGGGACATGCACACTTTATGCTTGCACCATGTCTATCACATCTTATAACATATTAACTAAACAGTAGCACCACTAAACATGATCAAAACTGAACTTTCTAAAGGGATCTGTACATTTACCAGTTACTGACTGCAAGTGGTCAAAATCTCATTAAGGAGGCAGACCACAGTTGAAAATTGCATTGGTGGCCATGTTAACGTTTTGTTAGATTATAAGAAAACGTGACCACTAAAAACTGAAACTTTTTCACAGCAACTGCCATCATCTCATTGACATGCTGACCAAGTTTTATCAAAATCACATTCCTCCAGCTCTTTTAAAACGCCCCGACGTGCGATGCCCATCAATTTTGACAAAAATAGCCTTGTATTCATGCGCCCACGTGGCCCATAGCAGAAAAATTCCCATAAATCCCTCCGCCTGTTAAACTCTCAAAAAAATGCACCATTTCACAGCTGATAGCTTCTACAAACAAACCTGTGAATATGCCTGCTTAATTGCACTTATGTCACATCATATGAATTCTTTAAATTCACATATCGCAATTTAATACGCCCTACATTCGTGTGAAACAATAAACAGGAAGGTCAACTGTGGTCTTACCCCTAAGCCCTGTTGGGCATTCTTCCCTAAGGTCCAACGACCACTTATTCCTGATCTTCCACACATTAGTAATCAAAGTCACCACTAAGTAATTATAACTGATAAAGTAAATACCTTGACCTAAACAGATGGACAGTTCTCTATCACACAGTATGATACAATTATAAATTGAAGACATTGCTTAATAAGGTAGAAAACATCATTTAGGGACTTACCAAAACAGAGTTGTCATTAACTGTAGAATCACGCCTGGCCCACTGGGGCAGGGCCACTTACCTATATAATATCTGGACTGGCTGCCCTGCCTAAGTAGTGAATGGGACGTCATTAGGCTACTCCCAAGGACCCTCACTACCCTGCTGCCTAAGCCCAGCTGCTGTGGACAAGTAGAATTTAGTGTTGTGTAAATGTACACATTGCTGTTATTCTTCACCTATCTTTTTATTGTCACGTTGTTCTAAATCACAGAAACGATGCAGTATTTGCTACAATCAATATACAATACGTTTATTTTCCAACATAGAAGAACACAGTGTGTATAATGAATAGGAAGCATACATAGTGTCACAAATGAAGACTGGTGAAATATCTTGTGCATCTGTATGCACCGGTACATTGTTTGGTTGTTTATAGTATGTGATAACATTATGTAAAATAATAGTTTAACATTATATTGTGTACAAAATACGACACATAATTATATGAAAAACATAGGCCTAACACTTACACCACCTGTAGTAGATAATAACACTAACTAGTATGCAATATTTGCACTGTTATTAGTATATAAAACACTACATCATATGGAAACAGACTAAAGAACACTCAAATGATTACTGATGTTTGAAGAGTATCAGTTTGGACAACTGCTTGCGAACTTTGTCACCAACGGCTTCCTCGTTTATTCTGTTGCCAAGATGATGGAGCCGTATTAATGTGAAGTATGCTGAGACGACTTTCACAAGGGCATGAACATGATTGTCATCAGCTGCTGTATCGAACATGTGGCTCGACAGTGACATGAATACTGTGGTGATGGACATAATTAGCGAGGACAACTGATGAAATAATATGTTCCAGACATTTACCACGAGGAAGCTTTCCGTATGTTGCCTTTAACATAAACAGAACACATTTCTCTGTTTCCTGGCAGACTAACACTACATTTTCGGACGGCTTCACCAGTCCCCCTCGGTGTTTCTGTCCCAAGAAGGGATGTAGGGTTTCGTCTGCTCCCGCCTCTAAGGCCTCAACACACACTGGGCATGTTATCCGTTTTTTCACCATTCGGACAAAATAACCGGCAATGTAGTGAATGACTTGTACGCAGATGTAGTTGCAATGTTTGGTACATCTGCATAATCATGATCTTCTTGAATGGGCTGTCGCTCAAGAAGATCGTACATTTTCATGATGTGGATGTCAGTGACTGGTGATGTGTCTGGCATGACACTTAATATGTGTGTGCTGTCTTGGACGATGCAGTTTCCAGTGGTTTTGATGCTGTGTCGCAAGAGCAGACGTTTATAGGCTGCCTTGAACTGTAGCACAGTAGGGTTATTGTTGTAGCCACCTCGAGCACGAACTGAAGAAAAGAAAAGTTCGAGGTGGTCCTGACTGAACTTGTATGTAGTCAAATATTGCATGGGAGGGTCATCACATTACACAAGTGTGTCGAAGATGGCCTTCACGCTGTGAAAGCACACTCGAAATCCAACAAATCCAGTTCTTCGTTTTCCCTCTGTAACTTGTCTTCCGTCTGTGTCTTTCAGCTGTCTGATGTACTTGTCTGCAGTGTCTAGCGCTTTCTGCCAGCGATCTCGATTGGTTTTGCGCATCGGTGCTTTAAAGCCAGTGCCGAATGGGTTACGTGAATTCAACGCGTCGAAAAGCTCATCGAAAATCCGCAGGAACTTCAATGTTGCGGCGCTGTCAGAACACTGCGGCAGTGCAAGGACAGTATCACTGTACTCCAGAGCATCTGCAACACTGGCACTGAAAGCCTGTGCCACAAGGTTTACCTTCATCTTCTGCTTGCGCCATTGTATGTGGGATTTCTTTAAGCGATTCCCGAAACGAAGACCTTCTTCTTCTTGCAGCGTGTTGAGGCTTTCAATAAATCCCCAAGAAATACGTCCACCTTCAGCATCGAACAAGACGCCACGGTCGGCCAGAGTATTTCTGACAAGCTTAAGCATATGGCATGCATCAAGTAGAATGTTGACACGAATGGAGGTGTCAGACGGGTGTGGGAATGAAGTTTGGAAAGTTGATGTGTTGAGAGAAAGGTCGGCTCCAAGGTCCTTGAACATGCTGAAATGGCATGATGGGCCGTCGCATGCCAGTGACACAAGTTGGACCCCAGTAGCATGTAGTCTGTGCAGACATTCGCGAATAACGTTGGCTCTTTCAGGACCAGACATGCCATCCACTAAAAAGTATGCAATCGGGATCTTCCATGATGCATTGACTGATACAACCATCAGAACTAGAGCATATTTTGCCATCGGAGCAGGGTCATCCTGCTGGCCATTTCCAACATCCACGAAACCATGGTACTCACCGTCGGCAAACTGAATGTGCTTCCTGATGGCCATCTCTTCCAGCAAGAGTGCGCAGATGGTACGTCGATTCTTAGCAGTGTCAACTTTCACCTGTGCCGCTAACGCAGCAAATGCGCACCGTGTGAAGCCAGGGTCTCCATTTATCTTTGAGTACCATGTGCGAATGTGCCTTGGGTGTGGCAATGCCATGTCGAACGTTTGTCGAACAAAGTCATATGCTTTTGACGAATAGAAATGAAGCGTCAAAGCAAATGCCTTTAGTTCTTCGTGGTATGCTTTCCCCTTTCATGGTCGTCTTCCAGCGAGAATTCGTTTCATGATCTGCTGTGGAACACCACTAAAGCTAGCCTCAAGAACATCTGCACATGATGATGACACAAGGTTGTTCTTCTTCAGGTCATCAATGGTGTTGTTTAGGTGGACCACACTTTTATGCAGTCGTCTTCGTTTCTGCTGCTGCGTTCTAATGCTGGTTTTGACTAAACGCAGCTTTCCAATTGCACTGTCAAGCCTGCGCTTAAGTTTTCGCGGCGAATCGGAAACAGCATACGAGTGGTCATTGGTGGACGAACTTTGGTGACAGGGACACTTGTTATGGTGGACTCCGTGACTGCAGCACCCACAGTACAGACTGGTTCAGTAGCAAGTGGAGTACGATCATCTTGGCCATGAGTGAAGCACGTGTTGATCTAGCTGTGACACGCTTTGTTGCTGGTTTCTATAATAATTGAAAATAGCATATAAGATATATATATATATATAAATATATATATATATATATATATATATATATATATATATATATATATATATATATATATATATATATATATATATATATATATATAAATATGCAATGCTAAAAATGACTTTCAATCTGATTCCTTCTTAATCCCCAGTTCTCTAGTATTATTAAATGAATAAATTAAATCGTTGTTCATAGTTAATCTCTTATATTTCCTTGATAAGTGTAACTGCTCTTCTTCCTATTACATTGGAGGTAGTTCTGCCCTTTTTCTGATATGCTTGTTTGGAATTTTAACTTTCTCCTGTGTCACCGGATAAAAGTTATTTGATCTGTTTGTGTGTATCAGTTCTGTTCAGTTATGTTGCGCGTATCTTTTAAAGATATCAAGTCTGATCGGGTTTTTTTGTAAATCATGTTATATAGGGTCTAGTATTTATTTCAAATTATATCTGTTCTAACATCTTGGTCGCCCAAATGTGTTTTCATTTGAAAGTTTCGACTCGAATACCGTATGTTTACATTGTATGCTGAACGGCAAAGTTGTATTCGTTGACATATAACGGTTAAAAAATACTCCTCAGTTATGTAGAATTTTTTTATTAGCGCATACATTACATTCGCAATAATGTTCAACATCGCTTACATTGACACAACTCACACAATGAAATAAAACGGTATTACTAATTAATACTGCGTACGTTTTGTTTTCCGTATAACTGCCAATACAGGTTCCGTACGCAGCAGTCTCTGTCGCCGAATAGGTGTGACACTTGGCTACCCAAGCCACTGGTCCCTAACACGCGCCCTCTCATATTTCATCTCTTCGCTCTCCCAATGGCGTATCTAGGATCCCGCAAAGTGGTGGGGGGGGGGGCAATGGGAGGGGGCAGGCTTAGTCACCCTTTAGTTTATTATTCTACCCTGTGGTGGCGCAACGTGTTATATACGAAAGGCAAAGGGTGGCCATGGCCCAATGCCCTACCCCTAAATACTCCACCGCACCCTCTATCTACTTAGCTCTATGATCCAAGCGCTATCGTTTCGGAAGCGGGTTCGAATCTCATAAGAGAAAAGTTAATTCTTGCTGTGCTCTTTTATTTTACGATGTTTGTTTTATTTTCTATGATGTTATCATATATAAGTAAGTTCATTTTGTTATCCAAAAACATATATGACATTAATTATAGGTCAATAGGTTAACAAGTAGATTATAGCGCTAAAATAAAATAATACGATGAGACGATAACAGTCAAAACACATGTGTGGGGCCAGACTCTTTTGAATGAGGAATTTAAGGAACACATGACCAGGAGTACATCTACAGAGGGGAAATACCTTTAGATCATACTCCAGTTACACACGCACGCGCGCACACACATGCAATATAGAATCATGAGCTGTATTGTAAGAAGAAAAAGTAAGTACAATCTAGGAATCCTTCAACAAAGAGCGTAGTCGTTGTAATGGCGACCACATTACTATATTCAGTACGGTGTTTTCATTAAGTCAGGTATGCACAAACCCGACGACAATTAATGGGTCAAAGTTAAGCTACATCATACAGGAATGTATGACTTAAGACGGTCGAGATACGTTAATGCCGGCAAGTTATTGACGTACAAAGGTCGCAAGTTCAATGTAGAAACTTAGTTATTACTTGGTAAGGGCAATCTATGTATCTGTTCACTTCCTGGTTGATTAACGAAAAACTACTAGTATTATTAAAGAGTTCTCACTACTACAACTACTGTCTGATGTCTTCACAAGAACGTGGCACACTTGTTCTGGTCTGTAGGCTACATATACGGCTTAATTTGCAAATGATGTCAGATCGTGGAAATGTGCGAACTGGAGTGAGATTCGCTGAGAGGCTGGAGGCGACAAGGAATCTTGTGAAATCTTGTTAATCGTGTTAAATCTTTCTTGTCATCTGAAGCATTTCTTGAATGTTTCACTATTTATGACTCAACCCATACAATTGTCGTCCCAGCATCTCCAGGCGGTCTCGATACTCTAGCCTCTCGTAGTTGTTAGCGGGAACGCCTTCGAAACCATACATGGCTCCGAACCAAGCAGCAGCGATGGTCCCGGTGCTGTCGCTATCACCGCCGTGGAAGACAGCGAGGTCACACAACTTATGCCAAGACGATCCGGCTCCCATGACTGCGTCGTAGGCGATCATAGGCGCATCGTGTCCAGTGCTGCCGGCTGTTCCGGAATGGCTGAGCGAAGTGTAGACATCATCGCGGGCTTAAACTCCGTAGTCGGCCGGGAACACGGGATCAGAGTTGCCGTCGGATATACCTCGCGACTTGAGGTAGTTGGTCCACGCGTCCTTGAAGTAATCCCACGTGGCGATGTTCTCCTCCACGAACCTTCCCTCGTCCACGATGTACTGCAGTGCCCGCGGTAGCACCTCCATGAGTCCGGCGCCCCACGCCCGGGGCGGCTTGTTCTGCACGGCGTAGGAGGTGAAGAGCGCTGATGCAAGCGAACCGAGGAATCCAATCGGGTGATGGTGCGTCGAACGACCCGACTCGATGCTCACGGCCACCAGATCGTCGAGTTGCTCCGTGCCGGGGTAGCGCAGCCCGATACACATGGCCCGCATGGAGGCGCCACACCCGATGCTTTTCCCGTAGAAGGGTATCTTGTATCCACCCTGTTTGTGAACCGAAACGCCCCGCATACACGTCGTTCCCGGCGCACGGTCGTGCATGTCTCGCATGCACTCGACGTAGTTAGCGGCGACCTGCAATATCAACACATTAAAAATATATGATCACCGGGCAGGTATTTTGCAAACGAGAGAAAAAACATTGTTTTTCCCCCAACATACACACATAGCATCAGTATACTAAATGACATATCGACTAACTATGGCATGAAGAACTGCTAATTCATATGCACACACTACTTTAAAATTTACCCTGAGAGCTGGGAGAGCGTCACACAGGATCGCCCTAGATGGCGCAGTAGCGTCATCCTTGGCGCTGCCATCTCTGAGCAGAAGAGAATCAGCGAGGCCAAAAGGCGACGTGAACTGCGAAAGTCTAGAGAAAGCAACAAGTTTCCACCCGACAATTCTGCAGTAGTGTCCTGCCCCCATTGTGACAGACAATTCCTGGCTAGGATCGGCCTTATCAGCCATTTTCGGACCCGTCGCAATATAACTACTTTGGGCAGGTGATATCGTGGTCCTATTCGCACTCGAAGGTCGAACTATTGCATAGGCCAACGAACTAACATTTACAAAAGAAAAGTTTATATGAAAAGTATCTACCATAGAAAAGTATTTATGTATTTATGTATATACATATGTAGGTAGGTTAAGAGATATGCCTGAAAAAATGCGGATACATAGAAGATCCTGGTCTCTCGAAAAACAAGTTAAATGCGATAAAACAAAATATATGCCATCGTATGTTTTTTACGGTATACCCCAAACACACCTTTAGGTACAGCTGTTCACGATTACTGCCTGGGCCGCTTGGTACCGCCACCAGCGCTTCCGCTGTCGCCAGGTGCATGACCGTATCGTCGCTGACGATCCACTCCGCACCTGCCACGTCAATGTTGTCGATCCCACCGAGGTCAGCAAGTTCCTTGTGTATTTGCTCCCCTGAGGTGCAGAATTCCCAGTTTCCCCTTTTGTAGCCGAGAGCGTCCCCGGACCCACTGAGAACCATGGAGGCGACATAGCGCGTCTGAAGATCCGCCATGGCTGCCTACAAACAGGTAGATTGTTCAGCCCCTCTAACGTTATGCCATCAACGGCTACATTTCCATAAGCAACTGGGCTTCAGTCCATCCTCGTGAAATATAGGTTATTTAGATAGCACCATTGTTAGAGCCACCCAACACGCATGCACCCATAGGGGATACGGATAAGATCGCGCACCTAACGTTCAACTGCGCATAAAAGTGAAACAATGTATCGAAAACTCACCACATTTGCTTAACGCGAAGAACATTAATTCATGCTTATTTTAGAACTGTTTATTTTATTTTTTACCAAACAAGGTTAATAATTATAATAGTTACTCCATCGTCTGATTAGTCAACCTCTCCAAATGCGCGCTCTTAGACTGTCAACCGTCTATGCATTGCGAGTGCAACGGACGGAAAGCCGATTAAAAAATCCATCTGGGAAACTCCAAATCTTTAGAAACGAATGACATTTTGGCATTTGTTTCACGGGTGTATTCTCAGACAGTCACAATTCATTTCACAGACCACAAATCATCACCATCCGGTAATCATGTATTCGGACAGTAGGGGGCGGCACTGTGCATGCATTGCAAATGCGGCGATTGAAATACCGATTGTGCACATCGACCAGGAAAATTCTCTCAAAATAATTTTCACATTTTTTTATCCGAGTGGACCCTTGACCCACCCATTCACAACCGATTTGTTTTAGGATTATTGGATTTTTTATTTACAAAGCTCATAAGAGCGCGCAGGAGTCAGTCTAAAAGCGCGCACATTTTATCCGGTCAGCAAACGCCAAAGCATGGCACAAATTGTTGTATTGCTGCAAACAAAGGGTATTCGTGAAAATGGCTAAACATGTAGTATTTGTGTATAATTTGGAAACACGAAGTACTGAATAATTAAAATTGTAAATTAAAATAAACTTGTCACGCACGATCACTTGTCTAAACCTCAAATCAAAACGTGACTGGCCAATATGGAATGACAGGGAACTTGACTGATCATGATGAATAATTAGTGTGTGCGAATTCGATCCAACTTTTTTAGTATGTACAAAAGCACGCCTGCAGTAATACAGGATTAAAGTGTGCATTATTGGTCGGCTGTGCCGTGCGAGCTCTTGTCCTACATACCCGGGGGGGGGGGGTACTGCCATACCAAAGCGGTGGGAGTGTGCCGCTAGAGCCCCATGGAGAACATTGAGAGAGAGAGAGAAATCAAGAAATTTATGGTCACCAAGAGAGAATTATTGAACAATTTATATCTAATATCAATAAATGTAAGGTAAGCCCGAGCGGAACGTTTTCATTGGGAAATTTCCTCTTCGATGAAAGAGAGAATTATCAGGTTTAATTGGGACACAAAGAGAGAAAATTAACATTTTTTCTTCGGACAGAGAGAGAAAAATGGCCAAAAACAGGGGCATTTGCGCGGCACATACATGTATACCTCAGTATAGGGAGTACCCCCCCCGGGGGCCTACATATACACCAGTGTCATAAACTTTATAACATTTTGTAAAGGCAACATGGATTTCACTGTTTATATCAATTGTTTAGCTTACAAATAATGAACGAGTTTGCCTAGTCTGACTTAGTATCCACGTACAACAGCATCATAGTGTGGACCTCACGTGTCGAAAAAATTCAAGACACTTGTCGAAAAACGTCATATTATACTTCCCGTAATCCCCAAAATCGTCTGCACGCTGTTCGAATTTCTGGTGCGCGTGATGTCAGCATTGCCACATAGTATAATGGTAGACCCACTTTGATGGCGCTAACTGGTGTGTAACATATCGAGATAGGCTGTGCGCGCTCTTATCGGTTGAGCGCTGTTACCCGCACTTAAACTACTTGGAGCATTGGTAATAATAATGGAGTGCCGCTTCAAAATCATCGGCACTTCGTTCATCTATCATGCACCCGGAAATAAAAATATAGAACTTAGCCTACGCCTACGGCAGCCTGGGAAAGTGCTGCCACCTTTCGGACATAGTACTGATAATTATTTAATAATACTGCTTCGTGGGTTCGTTGATTAACCAAGAGGTATACGGCTACATATATTCAGCCCGTAGCCGGGGGGGGGGGGGGGTTCAGAGGGTTTACAAGAACCCCCTTTTTGTGAATCCCCTTTTCAAAAAATAGTAACCCCCCTTTTATGTGACCCCTTATCGTGAACCCCTCCCTCTCAAAAGCGTGAAACTCCAATAATATGTAAATTATAATACTATTTTCATAATAATATGAAAATAATAATAAAATTTTCATAGTGTTGGTAGGTTCATGCGTTTTAGGGGGGTTCACGCTTTAGAGAGGAGGTTTCATGCTTTTGAGAAGGGGATAAACATTTTTATAAAGAGGGGGATTCACATTTATGTAAATAATATTATACGTATTATTGGGATGTTTACTCTTTTGTGAAAGGGAGTTCATGTTTTTAGAAGGGGGTTCACATTTTTTAAAAACAGGGTTCACTTTTATGAAAATAATATTATCTTCATGTTATTGGGGGGGTTCACGCTTTTGAGAAGCGGCTTCACATTTTTGAAAATTTTTTCATTTATTAAAACATAATATTATCTTCATATTCATCACTTTTCAGAAGGGGGGGGGTCAAATTGAATAATATACACACACACACACTCGCCAATGAGGGATCCTACACTGAGATCATTTCAAGGATTGCACAGATAACAGCAGCGATGACAAGACTAAAACCAATATGGAAAGATAAAAACATTACCCTTCGATCAGAAAGGATCGAGGAACAAGCCAGAAAATTACAGACCAGTGAGTTTAACATCAGTTGTATGTAAATTACTCGAATCATTAATTAGAGAACACATGGTGGAATTCCTTGTAAAACATCAATTAATAAATACATCTCAACATGGGTTCCTAAAAGCAAGGTCATGTCTTACTAATCTCTTATGTCTTATGCGAAGAAATTACAAAGTGGGTAGATGACGGGTCACCAGTGGATGTTGTCTACTTAGATTTTCAGAAAGCTTTCGATAAAGTGCCACATCAAAGATTGTTACTTAAACTAAAAGCCCATGGCATAGGTAATGATGTAATCAACTGGATAGAAAAGTGGCTTACACACAGAAAACAGAGAGTAATTAGTAGATGGTGAGATTTCAAACTGGAAATCTGTTTTGAGTGGGGTACCACAGGGATCAGTATTAGGCCCTATATTTTTTTTAATATATATAAATGATTTGGAAGATGACATATCTTGCAAAGTACTCAAATTTGCAGATGACACAAAAGTATTCAGAAAGGTTACTGATGATACAGATAAACAAAGTTTACAGGATGATCTAGATAAATTAGTTAAATAGTCAAAAAAATGGCAAATGTTGTTCAATTTTGGGAAGTGTAAATGTATACACATAGGATATGGAAACATGGACGAAGAATATAAAATGGGGGATGCTGTACTAGGTAGAACTAAACAAGAAAAGGACTTAGGAGTAACATTTTGTGCTGACATGACAGTTTCAGAGCAATGTGGGATTGCTGCTTCGAAAGGAAATCAAATTCTAGGGCTAATTAGGAGAACTATCACATATAAGGAGAAACAGCTATCTGTACCCCTGTACAAAACAATAGTTAGACCACATTTGGAATATTGTATTCAAGCATGGAGGCCATATCGTAAAAAGGACATAGACAAGCTAGAAAGAATACAACGAAGAGCAACTAAAATGATTCCAGAATTGAGCGACCTTAGTTACGAAAGTCGCTTATTACAATGTGGTTTGACAACACTAGAGACTAGGAAACTAAGAGGAGACCAAATAGAAGTGTTTAAAATAGTGAATGGTTATGAGGATGTTGACAGGAATATGTTCTTCAAACGTAAAGAAGGCAGTGGAACCAGAGGACGCAAAGCAGCATTGGCTAAGGAGCAGTGTAGGTTGGACATGAGAAAGTACTCTTTCTCACAGAGGGTGATAAATGAATGGAACAAATTGCCAAATTATTGTGTTAATGTTAGTAGTGTGAATATGTTTAAAAATAGAATTGACAGATATTTGATAAGGGCGGGCTACACATAGATGAGAAAATTGTTGGACTCTCGATAAGCCAATGGCTTCCTTGACCACTTGCCATCCGGAACTATGTTGTTTGGGATGGCAATCTTGTTAAATCTTATTAAATCCCAAATCAGACTGATGCGATCACTTGTCGTGTCAATATTTCTATACGCATGCGAGATATGGACTTTTACAGCCGAACTACAAAGAAGAGTACAAGCCATGGAAATGAGGTGCTATCGAAAGATCCTTTGCATCTCATACAAGGACCATGCAACCAACAGAGAGGTCCACAACAGAATCAAACAAGCCATCGGGCCCTATAAAAGATCTCCTAAAGTCGGTAAAGAGACGGAAGCTGAAATGGTATGGGCACGTCTCACTTAACAGATGATTTTTCTGGATAGTTCACATCCATGTTATCTAGGTGTTTTGAAGCGGCACTCCATTATTATTACCAATGCTCCAAGTAGTTTAAGTGCGGGTAACAGCGCACAGCCTATCTCGATATGTTACACACCAGTTAGCGCCATCAAAGTGGGTCTACCATTATACTATGTGGCAATGCTGACATCACGCGCACCAGAAATTCGAACAGCGTGCAGACGATTTTGGGGATTACGGGAAGTATAATATGACGTTTTTCGACAAGTGCCTTGAATTTTTTCGACACGTGAGGTCCACACTATGATGCTGTTGTACGTGGATACTAAGTCAGACTAGGCAAACTCGTTCATTATTTGTAAGCTAAACAATTGATATAAACAGTGAAATCCATGTTGCCTTTACAAAATGTTATAAAGTTTATGACACTGGTGTATATGTAGGCCCGGGGGGGGGGCACTCCCTATACTGAGGTATACATGTATGTGCCGCGCAAATGCCCCTGTTTTTTGCCATTTTTCTCTCTCTGTCCGAAGAAAACATTTAAATTTTCTCTCTTTGTGTCCCAATTAAACCTGATAATTCTCTCTTTCATCGAAGAGGAAATTTCCCAATGAAAACGTTCCGCTCGGGCTTACCTTACACTTATAGATATTAGATATAAATTGTTCAATAATTCTCTCTTGGTGACCATAACTTTCTTGATTTCTCTCTCTCAATGTTCTCCATGGGGCTCTAGCGGCACACTCCCACCGCTTTGGTATGGCAGTACCCCCCCCCCCCGGGTATGTAGGACAAGAGCTCGCACGGCACAGCCGACCAATAATGCACACTTTAATCCTGTATTACTGCAGGCGTGCTTTTGTACATACTAAAAAAGTTGGATCGAATTCGCACACACTAATTATTCATCATGATCAGTTAAGTTCCTTGTCATTCCATATTGGCCAGTCACGTTTTGATTTGAGGTTTAGACAAGTGATCGTGCGTGACAAGTTTATTTTAATTTACAATTTTAATTATTCAGTACTTCGTGTTTCCAAATTATACACAAATACTGCATGTTTAGCCATTTTCACGAATACCCTTTGTTTGCAGCAATACAACAATTTGTGCCATGCTTTGGCGTTTGCTGACCGGATAAAATGTGCGCGCTTTTAGACTGACTCCTGCGCGCTCTTATGAGCTTTGTAAATAAAAAATCCAATAATCCTAAAACAAATCGGTTGTGGATGGGTGGGTCAAGGGTCCACTCGGATAAAAAAATGTGAAAATTATTTTGAGAGAATTTTCCTGGTCGATGTGCACAATCGGTATTTCAATCGCCGCATTTGCAATGCATGCACAGTGCCGCCCCCTACTGTCCGAATACATGATTACCGGATGGTGATGATTTGTGGTCTGTGAAATGAATTGTGACTGTCTGAGAATACACCCGTGAAACAAATGCCAAAATGTCATTCGTTTCTAAAGATTTGGAGTTTCCCAGATGGATTTTTTAATCGGCTTTCCGTCCGTTGCACTCGCAATGCATAGACGGTTGACAGTCTAAGAGCGCGCATTTGGAGAAGTTGACTAATCAGACGATGGAGTAACTATTATAATTATTAACCTTGTTTGGTAAAAAATAAAATAAACAGTTCTAAAATAAGCATGAATTAATGTTCTTCGCGTTAAGCAAATGTGGTGAGTTTTCGATACATTGTTTCACTTTTATGCGCAGTTGAACGTTAGGTGCGCGATCTTATCCGTATCCCCTATGGGTGCATGCGTGTTGGGTGGCTCTAACAATGGTGCTATCTAAATAACCTATATTTCACGAGGATGGACTGAAGCCCAGTTGCTTATGGAAATGTAGCCGTTGATGGCATAACGTTAGAGGGGCTGAACAATCTACCTGTTTGTAGGCAGCCATGGCGGATCTTCAGACGCGCTATGTCGCCTCCATGGTTCTCAGTGGGTCCGGGGACGCTCTCGGCTACAAAAGGGGAAACTGGGAATTCTGCACCTCAGGGGAGCAAATACACAAGGAACTTGCTGACCTCGGTGGGATCGACAACATTGACGTGGCAGGTGCGGAGTGGATCGTCAGCGACGATACGGTCATGCACCTGGCGACAGCGGAAGCGCTGGTGGCTGTACCAAGCGGCCCAGGCAGTAATCGTGAACAGCTGTACCTAAAGGTGTGTTTGGGGTATACCGTAAAAAACATACGATGGCATATATTTTGTTTTATCGCATTTAACTTGTTTTTCGAGAGACCAGGATCTTCTATGTATCCGCATTTTTTCAGGCATATCTCTGAACCCACCTACATATGTATATACATATATAAATAAATATTTTTCTATGGTAGATACTTTTCATATAAACTTTTCTTTTGTAAATGTTAGTTCGTTGGCCTATGCAGTAGTTCGACCTTCGAGTGCGAAGAGGACCACGATATCACCTGCCCAAAGTAGTTATATTGCGACGGGTCCGAAAATGGCTGATAAGGCCGATCCTAGCCAGGAATTGTCTGTCACAATGGGGGCAGGACACTACTGCAGAATTGTCGGGTGGAAACTTGTTGCTTTCTCTAGACTTTCGCAGTTCACGTCGCCTTTTGGCCTCGCTGATTCTCTTCTGCTCAGAGATGGCAGCGCCAAGGATGACGCTACTGCGCCATCTAGGGCGATCCTGTGTGACGCTCTCCCAGCTCTCAGGGTAAATTTTAAAGTAGTGTGTGCATATGAATTAGCAGTTCTTCATGCCATAGTTAGTCGATATGTCATTTAGTATACTGATGCTATGTGTGTATGTTGGGGGAAAAACAATGTTTTTTCTCTCGTTTGCAAAATAACTATCGCTATAGTAGCTTGATGATGTCAGACTGCCCGGTGATCATATATTTTTAATGTGTTGATATTGCAGGTCGCCGCTAATTACGTCGAGTGCATGCGAGACATGCACGACCGTGCGCCGGGAACGACGTGTATGCGGGGCGTTTCGGTTCACAAACAGGGTGGATACAAGATACCCTTCTACGGGAAAAGCATCGGGTGTGGCGCCTCCATGCGGGCCATTTGTATCGGGCTGCGCTACCCCGGCACGGAGCAAATCGACGATCTGGTGGCCGTGAGCATCGAGTCGGGTCGTTCGACGCACCATCACCCGATTGGATTCCTCGGTTCGCTTGCATCAGCGCTCTTCACCTCCTACGCCGTGCAGAACAAGCCGCCCCGGGCGTGGGGCGCCGGACTCATGGAGGTGCTACCGCGGGCACTGCAGTACATCGTGGACGAGGGAAGGTTCGTGGAGGAGAACATCGCCACGTGGGATTACTTCAAGGACGCGTGGACCAACTACCTCAAGTCGCGAGGTATATCCGACGGCAACTCTGATCCCGTGTTCCCGGCCGACTACGGAGTTCAAGCCCGCGATGATGTCTACACTTCGCTCAGCCATTCCGGAACAGCCGGCAGCACTGGACACGATGCGCCTATGATCGCCTACGACGCAGTCATGGGAGCCGGATCGTCTTGGCATAAGTTGTGTGACCTCGCTGTCTTCCACGGCGGTGATAGCGACAGCACCGGGACCATCGCTGCTGCGTGGTTCGGAGCCATGTATGGCTTCGAAGGCGTTCCCGCTAACAACTACGAGATGCTAGAGTATCGAGACCGCCTGGAGACGCTGGGACGACAATTATATGGGTTGAGTCATAAATAGTGAAACATTCAAGAAATGCTTCAGATGACAAGAAAGATTTAACACGATTAACAAGATTTCACAAGATTCCTTGTCGCCTCCAGCCTCTCAGCGAATCTCACTCCAGTTCGCACATTTCCACGATCTGACATCATTTGCAAATTAAGCCGTATATGTAGCCTACAGACCAGAACAAGTGTGCCACGTTCTTGTGAAGACATCAGACAGTAGTTGTAGTAGTGAGAACTCTTTAATAATACTAGTAGTTTTTCGTTAATCAACCAGGAAGTGAACAGATACATAGATTGCCCTTACCAAGTAATAACTAAGTTTCTACATTGAACTTGCGACCTTTGTACGTCAATAACTTGCCGGCATTAACGTATCTCGACCGTCTTAAGTCATACATTCCTGTATGATGTAGCTTAACTTTGACCCATTAATTGTCGTCGGGTTTGTGCATACCTGACTTAATGAAAACACCGTACTGAATATAGTAATGTGGTCGCCATTACAACGACTACGCTCTTTGTTGAAGGATTCCTAGATTGTACTTACTTTTTCTTCTTACAATACAGCTCATGATTCTATATTGCATGAGGGTGCGCGCGTGCGTGTGTAACTGGAGTATGGTCTAAAGGTATTTCCCCTCTGTAGATGTACTCCTGGTCATGTGTTCCTTAAATTTTAATCTAAGCGAACTCATTCAAAAGAGTCTGGCCCCACACATGTGTTTTGACTGTTATCGTCTCATCGTATTATTTCATTTTAGCGCTATAATCTACTTGTTAACCTATTGACCTATAATTAATGTCATATATGTTTTTGGATAACAAAATGAACTTACTTATATATGATAACATCATAGAAAATAAAACAAACATCGTAAAATAAAAGAGCACAGCAAGAATTAACTTTTCTCTTATGAGATTCGAACTCGCTTCCGAAACGATAGCGCTTGGATCATAGAGCTAAGTAGATAGAGGGTGCGGTGGAGTATTTAGGGGTAGGGCATTGGGCCATGGCCACCCTTTGCCTTTCGTATATAACACGTTGCGCCACCACAGGGTAGAATAATAAACTAAAGGGTGACTAAGCCTGCCCCCCGCCCATTGCCCCCCCCCCACTTTGCGGGATCCTAGATACGCCATTGGGGGAGCGAAGAGATGAAATATGAGAGGGCGCGTGTTAGGGACCAGTGGCTTGGGTAGCCAAGTGTCACACCTATCGGGCGACAGAGACTGCTGCGTGCGGAACCTGTATTGGCAGTTATGCGGAAAACAAAACGTACGCAGTATTAATTAATAATACCGCTTTGTTTCATTGTGTGAGTTGTGTCAATGTAAGCGATGTTGAACATTATTGCGAATGCATTGTATGCGCTAATAAAAAAATTATACATAACTGAGGAGTATTTTTTAACCGTTATATGTCAATGAATACAACTTTGCCGTTCAGCATACAATGTAAACATACGGTATTCGAGTCGAAACTTTCAAATGAAAACACATTTGGGCGACCAAGATGTTAGAACAGATATAATTTGAAATAAATACTAGACCCTATATAACATGATTTACAAAAAAACCCGATCAGACTTGATATCTTTAAAAGATACGCGCAACATAACTGAACAGAACTGATACACACAAACAGATCAAATAACTTGTATCCGGTGACACAGGAGAAAGTTAAAATTCCAAACAAGCATATCAGAAAAAGGGCAGAACTACCTCCAATGTAATAGGAAGAAGAGCAGTTACACTTATCAAGGAAATATAAGAGATTAACTATGAACAACGATTTAATTTATTCATTTAACAATATTAGAGAACTGGGGATTAAGAAGGGATCAGATTGAAAGTAATTTTTAGCATTGCATGTTATTATAAAATTAGTTAATTATTTATGGCAATGTGTTATTCAAAGTTAATGTTGGTGGAAGAAGACGCTAAGAAGAAGGCCGTGTGTTAGTAGTTAGTGTGAATACATTGATAAGCAGAAGTTATCAAGGGTGATAAAAGGTGTGGACTCCTGATATAGCTACGGCTTTGTTCTCCGCTTGTTAATTTGTTCTTCTATTTTTTTTTATTTATGTAAGTCTTAAAAAATCTTATTAAATCGTCGGTTCACCAATGTTGTGACTCAACCCATACAATTGTCGTCCCAGCGTCTCCAGGCGGTCTCGATACTCCAACCTCTCATAGTTGTTAGCGGAAACGCCTTCGAAGCCATATATGGCTCCGAACCAAGCAGCAGCGATGGCGCCGGTGCTGTCGTTATCACCGCCGTGGAAGACAGCGAGGTCACACAACGTATGCCAAGACGATCCGGCTCCCATGACTGCGTCGTAGGCGAACATAGGCGCGTCGTGTCCACTGTTGCCGGCTCTTCCGCAGTAGCTGAGCGACGTGTAGACATCATCGCGGGCTTGAACTCCGTAGTCGGACGGGAACACGGGATCAAAGTTACCGTCGGGGATACTTCGCGACTTGATGTAGTTGGTCCACGCGTCCTTGAAGTAATCCCACGTGGCGATGTTCTCCTCCACGAACCTTCCCTCGTCCACGATGTACTGCAGTGCCCGCGGTAGCACCTCCATGAGTCCGGCGCCCCACGCCCGGGGCGGCTTGTTCTGCACGGCGTAGGAGGTGAGGAGTGTTGTATATTCATGCGGCCTGACTCGATGCTCACGGCCAACAGATCGTCGAGTTGCTCCGGGTCGGGGTAGCGCAGCCCGATACACATGGCCCGCATGGCACCGCCACATCCATCGGCAGTCTGACTGAAGGGTATTTGGTAACCAAATGGTCGGGTTGGGCGAAGAGCCGATACGCCCCTCATACATGTCGCTCCCGGATCGCGGTAGTCCATGTCCCGCATAGACTTGATGTAGTCGGCGGCGAGCTGTAGACAATATATATGTGTGTGTGTGTGTGTGTGTGTGTGTGTGTGTGTGTGTGTGTGTGTGTGTGTGTGTGTGTGTGTGTGTGTGTGTGTGTGTGTGTGTGTGTGTGTGTGTGTGTGTGTGTGTGTGTGTGTGTGTGTGTGTGTGTGTGTGTGTGTGTGTGTGTGTGTGTGTGTGTGTGTGTGTGTGTGTGTGTGTGTGTGTGTGTGTGTGTGTGTGTGTGTGTGTGTGTAGTAACCGCCGAAGATGTATGATGATGGAACGTAGTTTATTTCGAGTGGTAAAAAAACGACAAGACACCCCGTTGCATACGTGCAGCTCTAGCCCTGGGCTGGCCCTTCACAGTCGCCCCCTCGTGGATAGATCTTCGTAAAAGATGTCCAAACCACAGCAGAGATTCCCGTGCTGTCGAACCGGCCTAAACCGGACTGCCCACACAATCAGTAGCGACACCCGGCGACAGCAGCGGCACCAAAAGTGCACCCGGTTACACACACACCCGCTTGAGGTAGTCGTCCCCGACAACCTAATTTAACTCTTAACCTAATTTCCATAAAGATAATAAAAAAGTGCCTGATTATAGAACAATAACAGTAAATCACAATATCACCGCAAGACCAGGCCGCGTCATAACTGATTCACTCTAATGATCATGGCTTGTTCTTATCCATTACCTGGCGCATTGCTTCTCGCATTAGCCCAACACCCAATTGTGAAAACACTTTTGCTAGAACATCTTGTACTGAGTCATTTGGTGCTACTTCAGCAGTCTCTTGTATCACAGACCGAGGTTCCTTGTGAACATTGGAATGCTTCCCTGCTGTAATGCGTTTTGATCTCCTGTGCTGCGGTATTGGTCGGATGACCTCCTCTGGAGGCTCGGAATCATGCTCCATTACAGAATCTGCCTCGGGTGACGGTTCTCGCAGAGGTTGTGTTGCTGCTCTATTCAGAAATGAACATGGTTTAGGTATTGGCCTCAAAACAACCTGAACGTCCGGGTCCTCATCTAATGATGACTGGTCCGATTCACTGGAGACCCTACTCCTATGTGGACTCCCTGATTCACGTGCTTGATCCATCTCCATGTGGATCTTTGTACAGGGTCGAACCTCAGCCCTGTTTACATTGCGTGGTTGACCGCTTCCATCTGAAGGCTCTACTGTGTAGACGTCACCGTGTGGGTTAGGTTGATCTATCACTTTGTATATGACTGGGTCCCAAGCATCTTGAATTTTGTTCCGTCCCTTAACCTTCCTGTTTCTGAGATAGACTCTGTCGCCCACTTGGAGCGGGGCACTCTTCGCCTTCCTATTGTAGAAATCCTTCCGGGAGTTTGCCTTTTGTTCGAGTCGGTGTCTTGCTTTCTTATAAGCATCTGTGAGACGGGTCTGGTGCTCTTTCACCCAATCCACACGAGTTTGTTCCTCTTCCTCAGCAACTCCAAGCAAAACATCTATGGGCAACCTTGCGTCACGCCCAAACATCAAGTAGAAGGGCGACACTCCTGTTGACGAATGACTAGTGGCATTGTAGGCATATAGAACCTCTGGTAAGTATTTCGGCCAATGCCTTTTCTTCTCTGGTGACAATGTCCTCAGCAAATTATGCAGCGTGCGGTTAAACCGCTCACACTGACCATTCCCTTGTGGTCTGTAAGGAGTAGTACGGCTTTTCCGAGTCCCATATGTCTTGCATAGCCCAGCGATAATCTCCGACTCAAAATTCCGCCCTTGGTCTGAGTGTATTCGGCTTGGTACACCATACCGCAGGAACCACTCATGTACAAGTGCTTTGGCTGTAGTTGTAGCCTTCTGGTCCTTTGTTGGGATTGCCACTGTAAACTTGCTAAAAACGTCTGTCATTACCAACATATTCTCCCGACCATCAGAAGCTGGTTCGAGTACAGTGAAGTCGATGGCAAGTATCTCTAATGGTTTTGTGGCGAGAAAACTACTCATTGAGGTGCGTATTCGAGGAGTTGGCATCTTTGCCAGTGTACAACGGTCGCATGCGTTGCACCATTCTTCAATTTCTGCCATCATGCGAGGCCAGTAGCACCTCTTTCTAACAAGGTTTTGAGTCCTCTATATACCTTGGTGACCCATTTGGTCATGGAGGCTCTCCATAACCTTCTTCCTTAGGACGAGGGGAAGCAGGCACTGCTTAAAATTGCACAGTTCGGTACCAGACTCCATCTTCTGCGTCAATTCTGTCCCACTGGCGGAGCAGTGTCAGCACATCATGTGGTTCTTGTTTTCTCTCTTGATAACTTGGTTTCCTCTTCAGGTTCCAGTAATGAAGGAAACGCTTGATCACAGGATCTTTTCTCTGCAACTCACTTATTTCCGTGTGAGTAAATGATGGCAGTGTCTCACTGGTCATCTCCGGAGGCCGCCTCACCTCTCCTGCCACTTGATTCACTTCCAGGTGATAATGATCTATAGCTACTGTCAGGATTTCTTCTCTAAGCTTTTGTGGAAGGGCTACAGAGTTCACCTCTATATCCTCGGACCTACTTTGTCGAGACAATGCATCTGCATTACGATTGCTCCTTCCACTTCTGTACTTGATTTGGAAGCTAAAAAGAGCTAGCTGCCCGGCCCATCTCTGCTCAATGGCCCCCAACTTTGCAGTTGACTGAACTCAGCGGGTTATTGTCAGTATACACCGTGAAAGTGGAACCAATAAGGTAATCTCGGAATTTCTTTGTAATGGCCCATTTCAGGGCCAACAATTCCAACTTGAATGAGCTGTAGTTCTCCATATTCTTCTCGGACCCTCTGAGGCTCCTGCTACCGTACGCAATGACCCTCGGTCTGCCATCTTGCTCCTGTGACAGTACAGCCCCTAATCCTTTAAAGCTTGCATCGGTCTCGAGAACGAAGGGCTTGGTATAATCAGAATATCCCAGCACGCCTGTCGACGTTAACTTCATCCTCAGTTCCTCAAATGCTCCTTGACATTTGTCATCCCAGAGTTCTCCAATAGGCTTGTCACGTTTCTTATGATTCTTGGTCAGTGTTGCTACCACCTCATGTAGAGGTTTAGCTATCTGAGAGAAGTGTTCTATGAACCGTCGGTAGTAGCTGGCAAAACCCAGGAACCTCTGCAGTTCCTTGATAGCCTTCGGTACCTCCCAGTTGGCAACAGCTGCAACTTTGTCTGGGTCTGGAGATACTCCATGCTCAGAGACCAAATGTCCCAAGTACCTGACCTCCCTCTTGAAGAAGTGACACTTTTCCGGTTTCAAACGTAGGCCATGCTTCCCCAGCCTTGAGAAAACAACATCCAACCTATCTAAGTGTTCTTCGAAAGTCTGACTGTAGACAATTATGTCATCAAGATAAACAAGCAGAATCTGGAACATCTGATCTCCCAGCACTCCTTGCATCAATCTCTGAAATGTGGCAGGAGAATTTGTCAATCCGAATGGCATCCGAAGACATTCAAACAAACCCATTGGTGTGATGAATGCTGTCTTTTCACGGTCCTGCTCTTCCATAGCCACTTGATTAAACCCGGAAGCTAAGTCCATCACAGAAAACCATTTTGCACCATGGAGCCTGTCCAGTGATTCTTCAATCCTTGGAAGGGGATATGCATCACGAACTGTCTTAGCGTTGAGGCGTCTGTAGTCTACGCAAAGTCTGAGACTTTGGTCTTTCTTCCTTACCAACACTATTGGGCTTGCATATGGACTCATGCTTTCCTTGATGATTCCTTTACGCAACAGCTTCTTGATGTGTTCTTTGACCTCTTCATACTGGGTTGGTGGAATCCTTCTGTAAGGTTGAGACACAGGGATGTCATCTTTCAGCCTGATACGATGCCGTACTGTCTCAGTATAACCCAGTGACTCGTCATCCGTGGCGAATACTTTTGCATGCTTCTCGAGCAAGGCTCTCAACTTGCCCAACTGTGTTTTTGAACAGACATCAACCAGATGAGAGAGATCTACTGGAAATGGTGATTCTTTTGACTCATCCAAGTCTGATTTCACACCTGGTTCGAAGCCAATGTTTACTTCAACTTCATCCACCGCAACTTGTCTGAAGTCAAACTCCTTGTTAGGTTCTCCTTTCTCGATGTCAACTTCTTGAAGCCATCCTACGCGTGTCCTTGGTTTCAACCACACATCCTGAGTTCCCATGTTAACAATCCTGACCACGTAATTTCCCTTCACAGCCTGGGAAAGAGTGTTTACTACCAGAAGATTCCCCGGCAGAATTGTTGTGAGTGGTTCAATCATGACTTGATTGCATTCCCCATGCTGAAGTCCAGTCACCTTTACGGTAGATGCTGATCCAGCCGGTACTCGAACATCACTCCGCCCTGCAATCCTAACAAAACCTCTGACCTGACGGTCATTCTCTGTCCTTATCTCCTGTAGTACTTGAGTCCACCCTTCCACGGCTGTTACGTCATGGTCTTGTGTAAAAAGTTCCTTACAAGCTCCTATCACGTTCATTCCTAAAAGTCCGGGAATGTCCTGCTTTCTAGCCTGTGTAGAGGGGTCGTGGGGATCCTTTATGATAAGAATTCCTCTTTTAGGAAGTATTTTGTGTCTGTAGACCTCACATCAGCATGGGCTTCCCGTCTGCTTACGACACCACCCTGCTTCCTCTCGGAACAGTCCCTTTTTATATGACCAGGCTTCTTGCAATAGTAGCAGATAAATCTACCCTGATCGTCTCTCAAGGATGGTCGCTTTGTTGACTTCTTCTGTTCCTGCACATGGCGTCCTTCCCTATCACCACTTGACGGAGCTTCCAACAGCTTCTTCATACTCGCTACTAGATCATCCAGTGTCCTCTGCTGCTTCTCCACTATAGCTTGAAGCTCAGTTACCTTGTCTGTGGGCAGCATTTCAATCACCTCCATCTGACAAAGTCCAGCGCTCCTACGGACTGGCTTATCCTCCTCTCCATCAGCCCACAAGATGGCAGCTTCCCTGAGGTCAAAGAAACTAATGGCTGGCCTCTCTCGCTTCAACCTCTTCAGTTCCCGCCGAAGATGTATGTCCCGTACATTCTCGGCAAAAACCTCGCCTATGAGGTGGTCCACATTTCCACCAACTGCATTGAACCTGCTCCCAATCTGCATTAGTTGATGGCAGAATTGCTGGAGAGTCTCCCCTGGCTCTTGTCTTCTGTTGCGGAAACGAGCCAACAGCTGGGCTGAATTTAATTTTTCTCCAAACACCCTCTCTAGTATCTCCTGCAGCCTTCTGGGGTCCCTTCTTTCAGCTGCTGTCCTGTACCTCACCTCCTCGCGTGCGGAGCCTTCAAGGTTTGAAATGATGTAGTCAGCCTGTTCAGCTGGTGTCATGCGCCGCGCATCAAACACTGATTGAATCTCTTGCAAGAAATCCTGTACTGGGTAGTACTCCTCTGTGGGAGTACCTGAAAACTTTCTCACCTTGCGTTCTCTTGGGGCAAAGACTACCCTGACCTCTTGTTCCACTGGAACAGGCACCGCTTGAGCTCCCCGAGCCTCCAGTAGGGCATTCAGCCGCTCCTGCATCTGGTTCACTAGGGCCTGCAAACGCTCAAATTCTGTCTGTTCCTCAGCTTCTGCCATGGTTTCTGCTAAGGTAAGCAATACAATCAACCAGACACTATATTAGGAAGGGATCCCGTCAATGACCCAAAAGAGAAGTTTTCCCTGTCACTGATTAAAGATATGATTAACTGTTAAGCATGTCAATACAATTCATGTCAATACTAACTCAACAATGACACAAATTATCTCTTATCCACAACCCAAGTCACTGTCGAGATAGCACCCGTGACTAGTGTCACATTAAGAATAACACAATTAATGCTGACAGTTCGTCAAGGAGCTTGACACCAGTGACAACTAGGGTAGTTTCAGTCCATCAGGCATACCAGGGTTCATCAGTCACGTCAGCCACCTCCCTCCTGCAGGCTTCAGAGTGAGCGCCACCTGCTGGTACTGTCCAGGTCTCAGACGTTCAGCGTGTCCCAGGGATACATCTACGTGTTGACGTTTCGCGGCCTCGCCGGGTCCAATCCAAGTCTGGATCTTCTGTTCAGTGGTCCCCGGTTCGGTGTCCTTGTCGTTCTTTATAAGCCACTCACCCTGCTCGCAGCGCCATTTGTAGTAACCGCCGAAGATGTATGATGATGGAACGTAGTTTATTTCGAGTGGTAAAAAAACGACAAAACACCCCGCTGCATACGTGCAGCTCTAGCCCTGGGCTGGCCCTTCACAGTCGCCCCCTCGTGGATAGATCTTCATAAAAGATGTCCAAACCACAGCAGAGGTGCCCGTGCTGTCGAACCGGCCTAAACCGGACTGCCCACACAATCAGTAGCGACACCCGGCGACAGCAGCGGCACCAAAAGTGCACCCGGTTACATATATATGCATATGCATATGCATATGTACATGTACATGTACATGTACATGTATATGTATATGTATATGTACATGTACATGTATATGTATATGTATATGTATATATATATATATATATATATATATATATATACATATATATATACATATATATATATACATATATTTATATACATATACATGTACATATATATATATATATATATATATATATATATATATATATATATATATAATAATATATATATATATATATATATATATATATATATATATATATATATGTATATGTACATGTATATGTATATGTATATGTATATGTATATGTATATATATATGTATATGTATATATATATATATGTATATATATGTATATATATATATATATATATATATATATATATATATGTATATATATATATATGTATATATATGTATATGTATATGTATATATATACATACATATATATATATATATATATACATATATATATATATATACATATATATATATATATATATATATATATATATATATATATATATATATATATATATAATGTATATAGACATACAACACATCACATCGACAAACATAAACCGTCATACTTTATCACACAGCTTTAAAGCTAAACAAAAGTCATGGTTTTGGGGCTATGCACCTAAAAGATATACAAACTAACAATGCACAACTAAAATCAATATCACGCTACTGGTTTGCTCAGAATATGTTCTAAAAGTGGGAGATTCCAGTCATTTCTCCAGTTGACTGAGCGCAGATATGGTAATCAGCGCGACCGATAAGCGCATGTGCAGTTAAGGGAGACCGGCATACATAGAACCAAAGCAAAGCCTCAAACAAATATGTTATTTTGCCAGAAAGAGATCTAGTTTAGTAAACTAAAGTCAACACATTTTACATAACTTGAATTTGAACGCAAACAGCATAGCCATATCGGAATTGCAATTATAGGAACAGGGGTATACAAATATATCTTCATTTGGTGAGCGAACTTTGCTAGATTTTGACACTCGTGACGTAGAGATATCTAACGGTATGGCGCGCTTAATGAAATTAAGTTGATGTGTGTTCAATATGGTTTTCACAGTAAACCACAGGCGTGATATTCTTAATTGCAGTTACAAATGGATATGTTTCAGTAACTACAGGTGCATAGGCCCAAAACCATGAATACTGTTTCCCTCTAATAACAATAATATGTATTTTTTACTACGAATTCATATACAAAGTAAAAGGAACCAACAACGTTTCGTTTTAGCAGAGCCCTAACACACCTGTAGGTAGAGCTGTTCGCGATCAGTGGTTGGGCCGCTCGATGCCGCCACCAGAGCTTCCGCTGTTGCCAGGTGCATGACGATATCGTCGCTGACAATCCACTCCGCATCTATCACGTCAATGTTGTCGATCCCGCCGAGGTCAGCAAGCTCCTTGCAGAATTCCCAGTTTCCCCTTTTGTAGCCGAGAGCGTCCCCGGACCCACTGAGAACCATGGAGGCGACATAGCGCGTCTGAAGATCCGCCATAGCTTCCTACAAACACGTAGATCGTTTTCTGAACGTCACAAGGAGCTAACTGTTGAAGAACTGTAGAGTGAGTGAATGAGTGGGTGGGTGGGTGGGTGGGTGGGTGGGTGGGTGGGTGGGTGGGTGGGTGGGTGGGTGGGTGGGTGGGTGGGTGGGTGGGTGGGTGAGTGATAACGAGTATTACTAATTTAGTAACCATTTGTTTTTAAGTTTCAGCTTGAGGAATGACATACGGAGAAAACATGTTTTTTTACATTTGGGGATTACCAGTTTACCTTAACTAATAAAATTTCATATTAGTATCATAAAAATATTGGGCACGCACCACAGTTAGAATGCATCCGCCATTACATAGATAAAGAGTCCCTAGGAAAAAATTAATTGTGCTGTTTGGGTGTATTAGTGAGAGCAGAAATTGTGTGAATGAGTGAGTGTAAGTTATGTTTTTGTACATAGTAGCATATGAGCTTTGAAACGATGCCATTTGTCAGTTGTTATACCTGTTGCATAAGGACACAGTGGCCATCAGGCAGGATGGACTCATATTTTGGAAACCGGTGAATTTCATTGCAGAAATGCAGGTGTGTCATGCGTTGAAGCAATTAGTACGAAAAGGAGGTATGTCATTTTCACGAATTTCACACACCAGGTTTCTTAGTGGGTCTGTCATTTGCTGTGAAAAAAAAATTGTATACTCTTTTGTAGAAATGTTTTGCTTTTCGACAACTGAAAATGTCCTTTCGGGACTTTACTCCCTGTGAAATTAACAATGACAATTCATGTAAATTGTGCAAGAGGCACCAGACTAATGGAGAAGGGGCCAATAAGGGCAGATGTAAATGAAAAGGCTTCATTTATACGACACAAAACCTCCAGTCCTCGTATGTGTGCATTTCGATGTTCACGAACTATGTTAGTGTGCGATAATACCCGAAATGAGTGCCGTCTCAAAGTTACCAGTGTTTCATTCGTCTAACACGAGTCGGGGAATAAACAACGATCTGAACCCATGTACATGCTGTATATGAATGACTGTACTGCCACCTAGCGGACATGGTAGTGACAATTTATATCTCGCTCGTGTGTTTGTTTGCCAGGAAGTGAAGAGCGTAGAGGATATAGGTTACCCTTATTTACCATACAATGACTAGGTTTCTGCAGCAAACTGGTAAACGTAAAACCCCAGTAACTTGCCGGTATGAACTAAAACCAAAAAATTCCTCCGACTATTGTACCTTAAAAGTAACTTATTTAAGGATATTAAGTTACTTGATTTCCTTTCGAAGCAGCTATCCGACATTGTTCTGAAACTTTCATTTCAGCACTAAATGTTACTCCTAAATCCTTTTCTTGTGTGGTTCTACCTGGTACAGCATCCCCCATTTTATATTCTTCGTCCATGTTTCCATGTCCTATGTCAGCGGTCCGCAAACTCTGCAGAAGGCGGCAATTTTCTGCACCTCAAGTCCACCAGAGAATTATGTGGCGAAGACGATGAACGTATCACAGACGCCAACCGGATACTTGCTGATTTTAACAGCCTGGAGACCGAATTCACCGGACAATTCGCTGACTTCGCTGCTCCTTTGCAAGCCCTTTTACTGCAGAGCCAGCTATTTGCCAAACATTGTCGCAAACGTTTGCAGTCGACGAAGCAGCGTTGCAGGACAATTTCATCGATTTTGAAGGTGGTGCCATGACTAAAAAATTAGTTTAATGCTGCGAAAGACAATATCGTGCTTTTCTGGGCAACGCAAGTGCCTGTGCGATTTCCAGTGCTGATCGAAGCAGCACAGAATTTTTTTTGCTTTTCGGCAGCACATGGTCATGTGAATCAGGATTCTCAGCCATGAATCACGTCAAGAACAACCTCCGGTGCCGATTCAAGGACACACGTTTGAGGGATCTTCTGCGACTCTCAATATCTCCGCTCTGCCCACAGTTCGGTCAGTTGTCGAAGAATATGCAGCAACATCAGTAGTATGTGTGCAATTCTGAAGCCCCAAAAGTGAGGAGATTTGGGGCTCATTCTGATTGGTCGAAATTTGAAATGGAGCGTTCTGATTGGTCGTGCGCTTATTGCCGCTAGGAGCGCCACCGTATAATCCCATATTATCGCTCAAATGAGTAAATTTGGGGCACTTTCTGATTGGTCGAGAGCAGTTTCACCACCAGGGGGCGCCACAGGGACTCATTCTGATTGGTCGAGAGCCGTCACGTGACCTATTACGTCACAGCTATTTGCATAAATTAGCATAAATTACCAAAAAATCGCACTCCTTTGCGGTCATACTGTCACCAGGGGCGCCACAGGGACTCATTCTGACTGGTCGAGAGCCGTCACGTGACCTATGACGCCTATATTTGCATAAATTAGCATATATTGCACCCTTTTGTGGTGAAACCGTCACCAGGGGGCGCTACCGGTCAATTGTGTCGACGGTTTGTGACCTAGTTTCGACTGTTCTGATTGGTCGAGAGCCTTTTGTGGTGAAACCGTCACCAGGGGCGCTACCGGTCAATTGTATCGACGGTTTGTGACCTAGTTTCGACTGTTCTGATTGGTCGAGAGCCGTCACGTGACCTATGACGTCACAGCTCATTTGCATAAATTTACATAAATTTGCAACAATTACACCGTTTTGTAATGAAACCGTCGCCAGGAGGCGCCACGAGGTAATCCCCTATTATCGCCCCTGAGGCACTGTTTTGCGGTAATGTTGTCGCCAGGGGGCGCTACGGATCAAGTGTGTCGACGGTTCTTATTCGTCGAGAGCCGTCACAAGTGTGAATACAATTGTCAGTTGGGGTTAGGGTTAGTAACCCTAATTCTGTCGTCTGTAGTGAACCCTAATACGGACCCTGTATGGTTAGTAACCCTAATGAAAGGTCAAAGGTCACCGACCTTTTGTACTTATTCAATTACCAGTTGGGGTTAGGGTTAGTAACCCTAATTCTATCGTCTGTAGCGAACCCTAATACGAACCCTGTAGGGTTAGTAACCCTAATCTAATACGAACCCTGTAGGGTTAGTAACCCTAATGAAAGGTCAAAGATCTAATGAAAGGTCAAAGGTTACCGACCTTTTGTACTGATACGATTACCAGTTAGGGTTAGGGTTAGTCTCCCTAATTCTATCGTCTTCGGTTTAATACTATCGATTATGGCGCGCTTTTCGAGACGTGTCTGGGTACAGAACCGGTTCGAACCGGTTTCATGTGGTTTTTTTCTTCTTTTCTGGAACGTTCGAACGACGTCATGGAATTT
Source organism: Lamellibrachia columna (assembly GCA_963662155.1). Lineage (NCBI taxonomy): Eukaryota > Metazoa > Annelida > Polychaeta > Sabellida > Siboglinidae > Lamellibrachia > Lamellibrachia columna. Next base: position 24,979,656 of record OY759272.1, read on the forward strand.
TCCACGCTCACGAAAAGAAACACCATCCCGCATTTTCACCCTGCTAGCAGACTGAAACCTAGCGGACGAAACTTCGTGCATGCAGCGGAATAAACGTAGCCGTGCATGTAAGCTATACGACGCATATCGCATCGTTGCATTATATCGAGAACCTTTCGACGTATTTCGTTTCGCGTCGACATATACGTACCGCCTATTTCACCACGAGTCTGCAAGAACACCGCGAGGTCAAAAGGTCAAGGTCAAGGTCAACAAAACAAAACAAACACCGTCGCTTTCTGGAACGTTCGAACGAAGTCACGCCTTTTCACCCTACTAGCAGACTGAAACCTAGCGGACGAAAGTTCGTGCATGCAGCGGGAAAAACACGGGAAAAACCCAGAAAAAGTGCATCGTCAGCAAACTTTCAGGGTAAACTGTAGGAGGTATGGGTAAATTGTAGGAATTATGGGTAAACTGTAGAAGTTATGGGTAACTTGTAGGAATTATGGGTAAACTGTATGAGTTATGGGTAACCTGTAGGAATTATGGGTAAACTGTAGGAGTTATGGGTAAACTGTAGGAGGTATGGGTAAACTGTAGTAAGGCTTGTGCGCTTCCACTCGTCTTGTCTTTTTCAAACTGGTCAGCCGCTGTTGGTGGACTTTTTGGCTTGTGCGCTCCGACTCGTCTTGTCTTTTAGACACTGGTCAGTCGCTGTTGGTGGACTTTGGCTTGTGCGCAATGCATGGAGATATTGACCGTCATGTGACATGCACGAAGACATTTGACACCATGTGATATGTATGGAGACATTTGACACCATGTGACATGCATGGAGACATTGACTGCCATGTGACATGCATGGAGACATTGACCGCCATGTGACATGCATGGAGACATTGACCGCCATGTGTCATGTATGGAGACATTGACCACTATGTGGTATGCATGGAGACATTGACTGTCATGTGACATGCATGGAGACATTTGACACCATGTAGTATGCATGGAGACATTGACCGTCATGTGACATGCACGGAGATCTTTGATACCATGGGTTATGTATGGAGACATTTGACACCATGTGACATGCATGGAGACATTGACCGACATGTGATATCTGTGGAGACATTTGACACCATGTGACATACATGGAGAAATTGACCGCCATGTGACTTGCATGGAGACATTGACTGCCATGTGACATGCATGGAGACTTATGACAATGGTGGAGTTTGGCTAGTGCTCTCCCACTCGTCTTGTCTTTTTTCACACTGGTCAGTCGCTGTTGGTGGACTTTGGCTTGTGCGCTTCCACTCGTCTTGTCTTTTTTTTTACATTGGTCGGACGCTGTTGGTGGAGTTTGACTTGTGTGCTCCCACTCGTCTTGTCTTTTTTGACACTGGTCAGTCGCTGTTGGTGGACTTTGGCTTGTGCTCTCCCACTCGTCTTGTCTTTTTTCACACTGGTCAGTCGCTGTTGGTGGACTTTGGCTTGTGCGCTTCCACTCGTCTTGTCTTTTTCACACTGGTCAGTCGCTGTTGGTGGACTTTGGCTTGTGCACTTCCATCCGTCTTGTCTTTTTTGACACTGGTCAGTCGCTGTTGGTGGACTTTGACTTGTGCGCTCCCACTCGTCTTGTCTTTTTTGACATTGGTCAGGCGCTGTTGGCGGACTTTGACTTGTGTGCTCCCACTCGTCTTGTCTTTTTTGACATTGGTCTGTCACTGTTGATGAACTTTGGCATGTGCTCTCCCACTCGTCTTGTCTTTTTGACACTGGTCAGCTGCTGTTGGTGGACTTTGGCTTGCGTCTTGTCTTTTTCACACTGGTCAGTCGCTGTTTGTGGACTTTGGCTTGCGCGCTTCCACTTGTCTTGTCTTTTTCACACTGGTCTGTCACTGTTGGTGGACTTTGGCTTGTGCGCTTCCACTCGTCTTGTCTTTTTTGACACTGGTCAGTCGCTGTTGGTGGACATTGGCTTATGCGCTTCCACTCGTCTTGTCTTTTTTTGACATTGGTCAGTCGCTGTTGGTGGAATTTGGTTTATGCGCTCCCACTAGTCTTGTCTTTTTGATAGTGGTCAGTTACTGTTGGTGGACTTTGACTTGTGCTCTTCCACTCGTCTTGTCTTTTTGATACTAGTCAACCGGTGTTGGTGGACTTTGACTTGTGCTTTGCGATGATACGATCGCCATGCGCTGTTGGTGGACTTTGACTTGTGCGCTCCCACTCGTCTTGTCTTCTTTTTTCACACTGATCAGCCGCTGTTGGTGGACTTTGACTTGTGCGCTTCCACTCGTCTTGTCTTTTTGACATTGGTCAGCCGCTGTTGGTGGACTTTGGCTTGTGCGCTCCCACTCGTCTTGTCTTTTTTGACATTGGTCAGCCGCTGTTGGTGGACTTTAGCTTGTGCGCTCATGTTGGTGACAACTTGAAGAAAACAAGACAATGTTGGTGACAACTTGAAGAAAACAAGACACTGTTGGTGACAACTTGAAGGAAACAAGACGTTGTCATACAAAACTTGAAGAAAACAAGACTCTGTTGGTGGCAACTTGAAGAAAACAAGACACTGTTACTGACAACTTGAAGAAAACAAGACACTGTAACACAAAATTTGAAGAAAACAAGACATTGTCATACACAACTTGAAGAAAACAAGACACTGTAACACAAAATTTGAAGAAAACAAGACATTGTCATGCACAACTTGAAGAAAACAAGACCTTGTCATACACAACTTGAAGAAAACAAGACACTGTTGGTGACAACTTGATGAAAACAAGACACTGTCAATGACAACTTGAAGAAAACAAGACACTGTTGGCGACAACTTGAAGAAAAGAAGACACTGTTACACACAATTTGAAGAAAACAAGACATTGTCATACACAACTTGAAGAAAACAAGGCACTGTTGGTGACAACTTGAAGAAAACAAGACACTGTTGGAGACAACTTGAAGAAAACAAGACGTTGTCATACAAAACTTGAAGAAAACAAGACTCTGTTGGTGGCAACTTGAAGAAAACAAGACACTGTTAGTGACAACTTGAAGAAAACAAGACACTGTAACACAAAATTTGAAGAAAACAAGACATTGTCATACACAACTTGAAGAAAACAAGACACTGTAACACAAAATTTGTGAAAAAGACAAGACGCAAGCCAAAGTCCACCAACAGCGACTGACCAGTGTGAAAAAGACAAGACGAGTGGGAGCGCACAAGTCAAAGTCCACCAACAGCAGCTGACCAGTGTCAAAAAGACAAGACGAGTGGGAGAGCACATGCCAAAGTTCATCAACAGTGACATACCAATGTCAAAAAAGACAAGACGAGTGAGAGCGCACAAGTCAAAGTCCGCCAACAGCGCCTGACCAATGTCAAAAAAGACAAGACGAGTGGGAGCGCACAAGTCAAAGTCCACCAACAGCGACTGACCAGTGTCAAAAAAGACAAGACGGATGGAAGTGCACAAGCCAAAGTCCACCAACAGCGACTGACCAGTGTGAAAAAGACAAGACGAGTGGAAGCGCACAAGCCAAAGTCCACCAATAGCGACTGACCAGTGTGAAAAAAGACAAGACGAGTGGGAGAGCATAAGCCAAAGTCCACCAACAGCGACTGACCAGTGTCAAAAAAGACAAGACGAGTGGGAGCACACAAGTCAAACTCCACCAACAGCGTCTGACCAATGTAAAAAAAAAGACAAGACGAATGGGAGCGCACAAGCCAAAGTCCACCAACAGCGACCGACCAGTGTGAAAAAGACAAGACGAGTGGAAGCGCACAAGCTAAAGTCCACCAACAGCGACTGACCAGTGTGAAAAAAGACAAGACGAGTGGGAGAGCACTAGCCAAACTCCACCATTGTCAAAGGTCTCCATGCATGTCACATGGCAGTCAATGTCTCCATGCAAGTCACATGGCGGTCAATGTCTCCATGCATGTCACATGGTGTCAAATGTCTCCACAGATATCACATGTCGGTCAATGTCACCATGCATGTCACATGGTGTCAAATGTCTCCATACATATCACATGGTATCAAAGATCTCCGTGCATGTCACATGACGGTCAATGTCTCCATGCATACTACATGGTGTCAAATGTCTCCATGCATGTCACATGACAGTCAATGTCTCCATGCATACCACATAGTGGTCAATGTCTCCATACATGACACATGGCGGTCGATGTCTCCATGCATGTCACATGGCGGTCAATGTCTCCATGCATGTCACATGGCAGTCAATGTCTCCATGCATGTCACATGGTGTCAAATGTCTCCATACATATCACATGGTGTCAAATGTCTTCGTGCATGTCACATGACGGTCAATATCTCCATGCATTGCGCACAAGCCAAAGTCCACCAACAGCGACTGACCAGTGTCTAAAAGACAAGACGAGTCGGAGCGCACAAGCCAAAAAGTCCACCAACAGCGGCTGACCAGTTTGAAAAAGACAAGACGAGTGGAAGCGCACAAGCCTTACTACAGTTTACCCATACCTCCTACAGTTTACCCATAACTCCTACAGGTTACCCATAACTCCTACAGTTTACCCATAATTCCTACAAGTTACCCATAACTCCTACAGTTTACCCATAATTCCTACAGTTTACCCATACCTCCTACAGTTTACCCTGAAAGTTTGCTGACGATGCACTTTTTCTGGGTTTTTCCCGTGTTTTTCCCGCTGCATGCACGAACTTTCGTCCGCTAGGTTTCAGTCTGCTAGTAGGGTGAAAAGGCGTGACTTCGTTCGAACGTTCCAGAAAGCGACGGTGTTTGTTTTGTTTTGTTGACCTTGACCTTGACATTTTGACCTCGCGGTGTTCTTGCAGACTCGTGGTGAAATAGGCGGTACGTATATGTCGACGCGAAACGAAATACGTCGAAAGGTTATCGATATAATGCAACGATGCGATATGCGTCGTATAGCTTACATGCACGGCTACGTTTATCCCGCTGCATGCACGAAGTTTCGTCCGCTAGGTTTCAGTCTGCTAGCAGGGTGAAAATGCGGGATGGTGTTTCTTTTCGTGAGCGTGGAAAATTCCATGACGTTGTTCGAACGTTCCAGAAAAGAAGAAAAAAACCACATGAAACCGGTTCGAACCGGTTCTGTACCCAGACACGTCTCGAAAAGCGCGCCATAATCGATAGTATTAAACCAAAGACGATAGAATTAGGGAGACTAACCCTAACCCTAACTGGTAATCGTATCAGTACAAAAGGTCGGTAACCTTTGACCTTTCATTAGATCTTTGACCTTTCATTAGGGTTTCTAACCCTACAGGGTTCGTATTAGATTAGGGTTACTAACCCTACAGGGTTCGTATTAGGGTTCGCTACAGACGATAGAATTAGGGTTACTAACCCTAACCCCAACTGGTAATTGAATAAGTACAAAAGGTCGGTGACCTTTGACCTTTCATTAGGGTTACTAACCATACAGGGTCCGTATTAGGGTTCACTACAGACGACAGAATTAGGGTTACTAACCCTAACCCCAAACTGACAATTGTATTCACACTTGTGACGGCTCTCGACGAATAAGAACCGTCGACACACTTGATCCGTAGAGCCCCCTGGCGACAACATTACCGCAAAACAGTGCCTCAGGGGCGATAATAGGGGATTACCTCGTGGCGCCTCCTGGCGACGGTTTCATTACAAAACGGTGTAATTGATGCAAATTTATGTAAATTTATGCAAATGAGCTGTGACGTCATAGGTCACGTGACGGCTCTCGACCAATCAGAACAGTCGAAACTAGGTCACAAACCGTCGATACAATTGACCGGTAGCGCCCCTGGTGACGGTTTCACCACAAAAGGCTCTCGACCAATCAGAACAGTCGAAACTAGGTCACAAACCGTCGACACAATTGACCGGTAGCGCCCCCTGGAGACGGTTTCACCACAAAAGGGTGCAATATATGCTAATTTATGCAAATATAGGCGTCATAGGTCACGTGACGGCTCTCGACCAGTCAGAATGAGTCCCTGTGGCGCTCCTGGTGACAGTATGACCGCAAAGGAGTGCGATTTTTTTTTTTTTTATGCTAATTTATGCAAATAGCTGTGACGTCATAGGTCACGTGACGGCTCTCGACCAATCAGAATGAGTCCATGTGGCGCCCCCTGGTGGTGAAACTGCTCTCGACCAATCAGAAAGTGCCCCAAATTTACTCATTTGAGCGATAATAGGGGATTATACGGTGGCGCTCCTAGCGGCAATAAGCGCAAGACCAATCAGAACGCTCCATTTCAAATTTCGACCAATCAGAATGAGCCCCAAATCTCCTCATTTTTGGGGCTTCATAATTGCACACATACTATTAACATCCTTCGCATTGACTGCATTGATTAGATGTGCTGACTTCTCTTGCGTTGTTTCGAAAATGTTTCCATGTTCTACTTGCATAGTACCATATTTTTTAGCCTGGCAAAGCAGATAATAAAAGCAATATTTGTGAACTGTGTTTGTCCGTGCTTAAAAGCTTCGGCCCGCCTTAACATAGCACTCCAAATTTTGGCCCTCGTAGCAAAAAGATTGCTGATCCCAGTCCGATGTGTATGCATTTACAATTCCCAAAATTGAATAACATTTGCCATTTTTCAGATCATTTAACTAATTTATCTAGATCATCCTGTACACTTGGTTTATCTGTAACATTAGTAACCTATATTATAGATATTGATCAACATAATAATTATTATGTGAACATATTCAATTATTAAAAGTGAATAGATGGCTCATTTGAATAAACTTGTCCCTTGTTTTAGGAACCTCAACGTTTATTCATATTGTCTTTAAAAATGCTCAGATGTATCAAAGTATCCTATGTATTATTAATATTAATGTAAGTGTAAAATAAGGTGCGTTGAAAAAATAGGAACCAGGTATATAGCCACAACAATTAATAATTTGTACTTCCCAACAACTCTGGTAGGGTGCGAAAGGAAGCGTTATGCGTCCATGTGCTTGGAAACTGTACACCAACTATACACTTCTCGCTGAGTTGAGAAATAACTGAACAAAAATGCCATTCTAAAGGCTCATATACTGATTCGCTGATTCCATACACTGATTCGCTGGACTGGTAGTAAGTTCGCTTGTAATGAGTAGCGCACAACATCGCCACAACCCAACTTATCGCTCACATACACGCATTGGCCACGGCAGTGACAGAGCCATCGCATATGTAGTCTCACTAATCCGACTCTCGCTCGTCTTCGTGAACTCGCCGTGAAGAGAGTCTGGCCCCGACGTGGTATCATTGTTGCCCACTGTCACCACTTCATTCTTTGTAGGCGTTCCCGTGAAGCGCCAGCGGCCAGTCAGTATAATTAATTATCGAGATTCAACACTAGGCCTAGGCACTTAAAAGTATAATTAAACACCAGGATAGAACTTTGGCAATTGATTTAAATTAAAGGTGACATGTAAAGGAATCCAGAAATGTTTTTTTTATTAATACATACATTTATTCAACATTTCTAAAATGACCAAGTAACACCGCACCTTCGCAATGTGGAAAATACAGTATTCGGACTTTACAATCAGGTATTCGGACTTCCGTTGACCTAGTTAGCATCGACCAAATATGCAGACACCTGGGAATGCGACATATTTCATTTATTCGTATCTGCATTGGAACGTTCAATCGACCGTGAACGTCAGTGTAGTGATTGCTTGTACGTGTACCTAATACTGTCGACCATAAGTCGTTCGCGAGGATCGTCGTCGGCAGCGAAAGAGTTTGATTTCTCTGCTGGGCTATTTGAGGCACTGTGCGATCCCAAGGTGGCCAACATACTCAAGGAGTTGCTTGTGAACGAACTAAGGCAGGAGGTTGCTGAATTAGAACGAATTGTCCATCAAAAAAAAAGCAGATTTCCAACCTGAGGCAGTGCGTCAACGGCAGTAGTTGATGAGAGGAAATGACCAGGTAAAAGAGGCCCCCAGTTTCGGAGGGTCATCCGGTTTCCAGTCGCACAGCCTTCTGGGTAGCCTGAGCGCCCCCTAGCGGCGACCCATAACCCTATCCGTAATCCTGGAGCTTTTTGGCGTGGCGAGCTAACCCTAACCCCTGTCGACTGGAGCTAACCCTAACTGTCTTAACCCCAACCTGTAGACGTCTGTGGTATGACCCTAACTTTTTGTCGTCTGCGGTGAACGCTGACCTTAACCCTAACCCTAACGGACTGACCTATACGCACCGTTTATGAATAGAGACATTAAATATCAAAGGGATTAACGGAGACGAGAAACCAACACAACACGGTATGGTACGAGTGCACACGTATTTTATTGAGCAACACAAGCAGCATGACGATACAACAAGGGTAGCGTGTAATATCACTACGACTACGACTACGATGAATATGACGATGATGACTTGCGGATGTTGACCATCACGCCAGAGGTCGCGAGCTTAGGGGTTTCTCCACCTCGCCAGAGGCTCGAGGGTGACTGATGATGAGTCGACTTGCTGATGTTGACCATCACGCCAGAGGTCGTGAGCTTAGGGGTGGTGCGTCCACCTCGCCAGAGGCTCAATCGATGTAAGATGTGCGATAATACAGTCTACCTTGTCGCAACTGTTTAAGCCAATCAAATACGCGGCAATCGTTAGCTACTAAATCGGTGCCGAATATGTTGATAAATCTTTTCTTCGGAAAGCCGTTACAACGAAGCAATACATAAGCTACGCAATATTGTCCACAAACGTTAGACAGAGGACTCTGAAGTATCTTGCTATTATGAGTCCACTCGGAACAATGTTCGTTTATGAAGGTGCGGAACGCCGCGTGTCGTGGCGGCAGACCGTACGAACAGAAGTAATCGCCGTGTCCGTCGGCGTCCAGGTACAGCGCTATCAAATGTTCGCCCGGTTCGTCGCCGTCGTCGGTGTTGCACACGAAGGCCGCAGGCAGAGCGCCGTCTATCATCGTAGGCAGTCCGTCTTTGGGTACGACACCGCGAAATATCGATCTGGTGCGCGGGTCCCTCACTAGTAGTCTAGCGATCTGCAGGGTGTCCATCTCAGTAGTCGTAGATGACGTTGCGGCTCTTGTCTATTTCCAGCACGGACTCGAATTCGGCGTAGGCGATGACGTTCACGGTGGTCCGCAGCGCCTCACGGAAATGCAGCTCTATGCGCAGGTTGCCCTTTTGTACCAGATGGAAGCAGGGGCCATCGCACTGGTCGGGGGTCACATCAAAACCGAAGAAGGTGTAGCCGTATCGGTAGTCTCTGCGAGTCAGTCCGTTCCCCTCGTCCTGCCACATCTTGCCAGTCGAGGAAAACAGACTGGTGTAGCTCCTGACGAAGAGGTCGTCTTCGAAGTTGGGTTGGAAAGGTTTGGAGGGTATCTGTCGTCCGTCCACGTACACTGCGTGGAAGCTGATGGTGTTGTTCTTGGCGTGAAACGGATTCTTGTCGTAAGCGCCGTTGTACGCATCGTTATCGATGCAGCACAGCACCAAACGTTTCAGGAACAGGTTCTCGTGCGTGTGCGACCGAGCACCCGCGGGAATGGAGTACACTTTGCAGTCGACGGACCGCATCGGTTACTTGACCGTGTGTGGGCCATCTGCACGGTCGGATTCAGGGTGGCCTTCTTTGCAAACAAGGTGGCATTGACTATGGTTATCCTGTAATCAGGGTTGTTCCCACCAGCCATGCGCGCAAACGCAGCCTTACTGCGCACCAGTCGTATCTTGACATCGACGCCGTTGATCAGGAATTTATCTTGCATAAACATATCCACGTGTAGACGACCTATCAGGTCGACCACTCGACTTCGTACGATGTTATCTCGTCGAGCCACGAACCCTGCGTTACTTGCGGCTCCGTCGACTATATCGACGGCATCCATGCGAGTGGCCGTGTCCTTGTGCCACAGCTGACCCGTCAGCTGCGTGTCCTTGGCATCGGTGCCGTAACTCAAAAGCGTCTCTATGTAGGCACGATACGCGTAAGTGTTGGTGGAAGGGGTCACGAGCGTGCCGTTCAGGTAGACGTCGACTTGACTGAATAACGAATGCAGCCAGTTATTGACTGGACCCACGGGATCGGCCAAGTCGAGATCGTCCCCGTTTGCTCGCGTCACCTTCACCTGCACGTGTAGCATCGTGTTGGCGAAATCCAGGTAATCGTCGCCCGATCCGGGTATCAGGAATTCTATCGGTCCACCCGAGTCCAGAGAGGCCATGGGCTGATGTTCCACTACGTGACTGTCGACTATGCTGTTCTGAGTGCGGGGGGGGGGGTACGGTAAAGAGATCCAGCTCGCTCTTGACCCCTTCACACGACTGTCTATGTACGAAAGCCATCGTCGTTGTCGAATATGTCGGCCTCACGTTTCGTGGACGTCCGTCTCTTGCGCTGTCTCGTCGCTGTAATGCCTCCTTTCTTCGCAGGCGCGCGTTTTATACGTTTACGAGGTCGCATGCCAGGGATCACTAGGCCACGCAGCATGCTCCTACCAGCGTCCGTGACGCGTCTTTTGGCTGCCTTTTTTATCCTCTATCCAACGCCACGGCACCTCTCTTGATGAGTGGCATGGCGCTACGCAGCAGACCTCCGAACAGACTGCCTAGTCCGTGACCTCGTTGGTATGGTGCACCGGCGAAGTAGGGCAGTGCACCACCCGCCTGACGCGCGTAATACTCGTTGTAATTCATCTTCAGAACAGTCCGGTCCTGCGTCGTCGAAAATGAAGTGTCACCGTCACTCTACCGTACTCGAATGGCACGCGTCGTCCGGTGTCGTCTCTTATATCCATCTCGATCGACTTGAAGTGCGAGTACAACAGAGGCACGTAGTGAATGTTAGTGAACCTATCAGATACCGTGGCACCGTGACTTCCGCTAACCGGGAGGGCTCGCAACAAAGGCGCGAGACTGTCACCTACTATACGAGATTCCACAACGTCCGTGTAGACGTAAATGGTATCGAACCCGCGAGTCATGCTCTCCACTTCTTCAGCTTCTTTACAGAAGGGGTACGGAGCATCAGGACTGTGTGTAGGTGGTATAATCACAGTGGCTGATGGTGTGACACCGATATCCGTTCCACCTAGTCTCGGGTGAACGTACTGACGTGTGCTGTCTGCTGCTGCTGCTGCTGCTGCTGCTGCTGCTGCTGCTGCTGCTGCTGCTGCTGCTGCTGCTGCTGCTGCTGCTGCTGCTGCTGCTGCTGCTGCTGCTGCTGCTGCTGCTGCTGCTGCTGCTGCTGCTGCTGCTGCTGCTGCTGCTGCTGCTGCTGCTGCTGCTGCTGCTGCTGCTGCTGGTGCCGACGGACTGGTGACGACCGACTTACGAAATCCTAACATAGGTCCCAACGCACTGTGGTAGGGTATGGTGAACACGGTGTCGGATGAAATGAGCAATGTCATTTTTTTAGTGATGACGTTGTAGGTCAATTTAGCTCGTGTCTTGTCCGTCGACATACTGTCCAGTCCCTCGTTTATGCGGTTCATCAATGTCACAGGACCTTTGTAATACCCAGAGGCTAACTTCGTACTCGGGGTAAGACCCGTAGGATTTTTCTCACCGAGGAAGAACCAGACATCTTCCTCTGTTGTACCAAGTATGCGGGTACCGTATCTCTGCTAACCCACACTCCCACTCGCTAGTCAGGTCGATACGTTGAGGCAAGTCCGTGATGTAATGGGCCAACGTATTGTCGGGATACATCTGCATGGAAGCGTTGCTAGGCAGTGTCAGGTAGAAATCAGTCGCCATTGCGTCTCAACGTTGGATTGGGGAGCAGGTAACCCAAAGAACTACTCAACTGGGCCGTCCACAGATTAGAATTCTCGTGACCTGTGGTCAGGTTGTAAATGCTTATCAGGATGACCGTGAACAAGACGATGCCCTGATACAGAAAGACTATTTCCTCTTTAGGACATACGGTACCGAACAGATGCCAAGGAGTACTGTCCTCTTCGCTCTGCGCGTCAGTACTGTCCTCTGCTGCTGTTACTGCTGGTACTACGTCCTCTTGTTCCTCCTCTTCTATGATGGTGGTGATGGTGGTGAAGTCTCGTGTTGTCGTGTCTTGTGTCATTTCTCGAATGTAGTGTCACCATACGCGCTGCTAATCTTTATAGTCGAGTGGACGAGTGCCTTGGCATCGATCCAGCTGTTGAATTTGGAGGGGTAGCCGAACCATTTCACCAAAGCTTCCGTTCGTCTACCTACCTTACTTACGCTGCAGTACCGCTTCCACGCGGTACACTTTATCGGCGGGTACCGACACCAGTTCGTAGAAGGTGCCGTCCAGACTTCGCCGAGATCGTCCTTCAATCGTTACACGGGTGGATCGGAGGGATGAACCTCGCGTATCGTGAACATCTCTTCGCTCCAATTCGCCGCGTAGCCCTTTTCGAACTTACCTTTGTACTTGCTGATGCGCACGCGATCCGACACACGCAACTTGGGCACGCCCTTACCGGCGTGTCCGTACAGGCGCTGCCACACCTTTTCCTGGTTCTTTGCACTTACCTGTGACGGAGCCATACCGATGCTGCGGGGCGGGGTGTTGTTGTACGATCGCACCAAGGACGTCGATGTAATTGAGTCTGAACGGATTTATTCAGAAATTCCAGTCCTTGATCGGTCTGCAACGTCTTTGGCCAATCGTTGGTGAACACGGTTGACAGCGCTGCTACCAACGACGGCGCGGATTTGTTCTTCATGGGAACACACTGAGCCACCTTCGAGAAGACGTCGATCACCGTGAGGAGAAAGGTCATACCGTCGTTGTCTTTTTTCAAATTCGACAGGTCGACGAGATCGGCCTGCCACTGCTGATGTCGACCACCCACGATGACGCGTCGTCTCCTGAAATGACGTCTCGCCGGTTTGTGTAGGGTATAGGCGTCTTGTTCCGACAACCATTTTTCGACCATTTTTCGTGGCATGCGCGTGACGCATCGCAAGGCATCGAATCCATCGTAACTACCTACCCTTGTCGGATCGAAGTAGACCGACCTCAGCGGTTGTTCTTTCCTCGGCGCCATTAAAAGAGTTCCGATGGATTGGTGGTGGTTGTGACGTTGACTCCGCAGCACGGTTCTTGACGAGTGACGACGAGTACGCTGACAAATACCAGAACCCCCACTACCACACCCACAACGATGACGAATGACCGATAATCTAGTAGTGAAACCATACCCCGAATAGGGACTGTAGTATAAGAATTCGGGCTATACCGTTAGCAAGCAAGTAAAGTCCACCGCCAAATATCGCAACGATGACGGAACGGTACGTGTCCTGTGGATCGCTCGACATCGTAGCGCTCACTGTGCTATGGACACGTGTCGCACCGTCTTAAATGTCTTCCCAACTAGCCAATGACGTCAAAGCCTTGCGTTGACGTTCTGGAGTTGGGGTGAGCATGGAATGTTCCATCTGACTGCGTCGACGAGCGAGGGGTGTCCAACTGAGCGATCTTCGTGCACTACCCGCACCACCAGAGCGAGGAGTAGCCGGTGCTCGACGACGACGACCTGGAGTGGGTGTCGTCGTCGTCGTCGCCTGACGTATGTAGGCTCTCTTGCGACGTTACCGACCAACTCCATGGGCAGGTTCATGGCACGGAGTTGTCGTGCGAATGGTTGCCATCCCGTTGGATCGGTCTTTCTCTTACGCAACAGATCATTCACGAGATCCACCACGTTACTTCCGGCTACCGGCACACCTTTGTGGATCAGTTCGTCGCGAGCGGTCCACGCGATATCTCTTTTGAGATGTTTCATCAAACGTCGGGCTTTGGCTTGCAAGGTCTTGGGAACGGTGTCCACGACGTCGGCCTCTATTCCGCTAGTAGCAGGAGATCCTACTGCCTCCTCCGTCGCCCCCGCCCCCGCCCTCGCCCCCGACTCGTTCACCGTGACCACGCGTACCGGTTCCTTGACGTGTTTATCGGACAAGACGTTGTACCGTTGCAACACCTGATTATACAGTGTTACCTTGGTCCTATCGTCGAGGTCCTTTCTGTCGAGGATGGTCATCATCTCGTCATCGAGAGCTTGCACCTTCTTACCTAAGGTGACCGTCGGGGGTGGGGGTGAACGAAGTGTGTCCAACAGTCGTGGGTCCACCAAGGCCATCTTGCGTGCGTGTTCCATGTCTCTCTCTCTCTACCTCTTGAGCAGCACCCCTCGGAGCAAGGGTAGAAAGACCGAACTTGCCAACGGTACTAGGAAGGCCGACAGGAAACCTCCGCTCTGTCCCTCGCCGACCTGCTGTTGCAGCAAGATGCGTCTTCTCCTGGCAGCTGGCGTTTGTCTCTGAGCCAACTCGCGTAATTTCGTCCTGTATTTAATCAAACGTCGCCTCTGTAATTCGCTCAATGGGATGTTCTTTTTTAATATGTTGTAGGCACACTCGGCTAATGCACACAGTAGATCGGCGTCGGCGTTGATGGCCCTTTTCAGTTTGTTGCTCTTGATTCTGTTCAGTGCCTGTATGCACACAATGTGTCTCTTCACCAGGTCAGACATGGTGCGAATGAAGAGACTATCCACGCATGCGGTCTTTTTATACCTTCGGCAAGTACACATACTGAACACCGTCGTCTGGAAAGATGGCCGTGCGCAGACGCATGTCCTCGGGCGTGTCCTGTTTGAGATCGACCAATAGATAGCCGTACGGTACCGACGTAGCGTCTTTAAAAGCCTCTTGAACGAACATCTGCCGAGCCAAGTGCGACATCTACAATGCGTCACGAGGATTCTTGAACACCACCATGTACTGAGAATTCAGACTGATGGTACGACTCTCTTTGTTTTTAGGGAACAGGTTCTGTACGAGATACAGCACAGACGTGTTCATGTGATGACTTTTTTTAGTGAACAAGGGCGTGACCCGTTCGTCCGTTTCTGCCATAAGATCGTCTATGACGATGAGGTTCCTCGTCGACGAATCGAACATGCTCGCACTCGGCAACCCTTCCTCGAACCGCACGTCGCCTAAGTCCATCGTTGCGTAAGCCTCTTGCCATTCTCCGTAACACCACGTGATCCGTTCGGGGGGGTGGATCGATCATCGCAGCAGCGTGACGCAGCATACGCGTCACGAAAGTACGTTTGCCGCACGGCAGCCATTCGGAGCGGTGCTGGAAGTAATGTTCTCGTAGTTCCGGGGTCACGAGGGCGTCGACGGACTCGGCAGCCAAGGCCAAATAGGCGGAGTGTGTATCCATCTCACAGTACTGAAAAAGAGGGCGCTCCAGGTACCTGTTGATGAAGTCGTAATAGAACTGCAACATGCGCATCTTGGCGTACTGTAGAACGAAGAATCCCACGTGTACGGGCAGGGTGTACGTGACGGTTTTCTTGTTCATCTCTACCTCGTACGCGTCGTAAACGACGAGGTCGAGTTGTCGGAATCGTCTATCGTTGACCATGAGCGATGCTGACTTCTCCGTGCAGTAGTTGACGTCACGATGTCGGTCCACGTTGGTGATGGTCTTTCCGTAACCCGAGTTTCCCAGCAACTTCATGGTGTCAGCGATGATGGCCTTGTGCGAGTGGGCGTCTCCCTCGCGTCGCGCCGTGGACACTGCATCGCCGAACCGTCGGAAGCACGGGATGGGATCGTACTCTACGATCTGGTAGACGTGCGTCACCTCGAGACCATGGTCCATATACAATCGCAGCAGAGGCGTGGCGAGCAAGATCTTATCGCCTCAATAACTGCCCACGAGCATGCGCCTCGGAGTCGCCATGATGTAATGCTCCTCGGCGTATTGGCGCATGAACGGTCCGAGATCGTCGCGTGTCAGACGGATGTTCTTGAACACGGGCTGCATCTCGGCAAAGTGTTCGCGCAATGCTTCCGGTACGCAAAGGTCATACTCGATCAGTCCGAACACGGTTCCGGCACGCACGCCACTCAGGATCTGTTGCGACGTTATCGTCCATCGCGCGTGACGTCGTCGTGGAAATGCAGCATCCAGACACTTTTTCACGAGAGGATCTCGTCTCATCTCTTTCCACTCGCATTCCTACAACTCGACGACATTGACAAAGTGACGTAGGTAGGCGGTGTTCTTTCGGGTCTCGGCGAGCAGTTCAGCCATGGGTTTCCCGTTGACTGAGTTGACTTCTTGACGGGTGCACGAGTGACCATGAAAAAAACATCCGTGGTACTGATAAGCCGTTTTCGTCTCGCTGCACCACCCGTCCACCAAAAGTTTGCCTATTCTCTTCTCTCGACTGTTGATCTGGTGTCGTATGACGCATCCCGTGCGTTCGGATTCCCACGTCAACCATTCCGCAGCCATCTGTCCGTACAGCTGCGCCGATTCGGGTCGGAAGTCGTTATCTTCCCGTCGTCGCGAGTACCATCCCATAGGCATGTCTTGCATGAGCGACCACAAGTACAGGGCGTTGGCATCGTTCCTACGATCGACCGGCACGGACGAGCGGCTTCTCCTACTCGTGCTGACGTAGCGTGGTGACCCCTTTCTCGTGATAGCGGTGAAAAATGAGCGAAGCTCCGCCAACCACGTGATCTTTGACGAGGTGATGAAGATCTTTATTCTTCTCGTTGAAGATGGTAAAGTAGGTCTTCTCTGGAAGGTCGTTGAACAGGTAGAGCAAGGTCAGACCAGGTACGCTGATGCCTTGCTTGAACATGTCTATGCCACGTTGTTGGTAGAAGTCAAACTGTCTATCGATGGCCTGCAGAAAGGGAACCACGTCCCTATTGTTGTACTAGACGAGAAAGTCTCGCAAAGTCGTCATGTCATTGTCGCGCCAGGCCTCTTGACAACTGGCATAATCCTTGTCGGAAATACCTTCGTTCTTCAGTCGACTGAATAAGGCCTCTTTCGGTGGAAGTGCGGTGTCGTCGAGCCTCTCCAGACAGTCCATGTACTCGTACGGGAAATGACCTTTCGTCACCTCGCATCCGTACGCTTTCAGATACTTGTCGTAACTGAACCCGGGGGCTATGTAATTGGTCATGTCTAGGAATTTCAGCTGATCCGTCGAAAGACACATGAAAGTGTTGTTGCGTTTGACGACGAAAAACGATCCGATACCATCGTTCTCTTCTTCTTTGTCGTCTTGTTCCTTCTCCTCTTCTTCTTTTTCGTCTTTGAAGTGGATAGGAAGTAGGGTATGAGGAACTGTTTGATGGCATTGAGATCATACTTACCCGAATTGAACCCGATGACGGGTAACTGATGCATCCATCCATAACGTTGTCCCATCAGCTTTTTGTATGGATTGGTTGCTGGTCGAGATTCCTTGTCGTTGGCTGATCGTGCAGTCTCCTCCCGTTCGTTCCAGTTCATCAGCGCTTCTGCGAGTTGTTCCAACACACCCTCGTACGAGTCTTTGATATTGTCGTACGCAGCGTCACTCATTGCTCGCAAGATATCCATCATGGCGCCCACTAACTTGTTGGTGTCTCCATCCGTGACGAGACATTGCACTTGCTAGTACCCGGGCACGTTGGACGCCACGCTGACGCTGAGTGGGACGTGACGCGCAATCCAGTGGACCTTTTCACTGTCCGACGGAAGTTGTTCGGTGTCGAACCAACACTCGAAGTCAAAGGTGGCTCGATACGGATAGTAGCGCAACGATTCAGCCACACGAATGTTCTCGTCGTCCAGACGTTCGAACACCGATGGAGTCGAATGGTACACGCCGCCAGGATAGACTCGACGCACACCCCCGCACACGCGCGATCGTGTCGACATAGCGCCCATGCATCTTTTCATAACGAGTCACCGCACTTCCGGCATCTATACGAGTTGCAGTACATGCGTACATCTTGGATGAATGAAAAATGTGTCTCGTGAAGGTTGAGATACATTGTTTCGGGGTAATTGCATAACGATCGACGGACCAGTTCGGCGATCGACTTGTCATCTTCTGCATTCGGTTTGATGAGCTTGTACACGCACACGTTCGTTTGGAACGTGGTCTCTATGCGATAGAGGTCAACCAGCGTGACCCCGGCAAATTCTTTCATGGGTACATGGTCTTGATCGTACGCCTCGTACAGCGTCTTCACCGCCGGTTCCAATCGATATAGATCGCATCCTCGATGCAGGGCCAGACATCGGAAGAGACACAGGTTATCATTGTACCTCTTGTTATTGTTGAGTTCCGTTTCCATACCGATGACGCTTTTCTTCTTTTTGATGTAGACTGGAAGGGAGTTCGTCCGTATACATCCTATCGGATGATCGATGATGTGGTTGATGAAGAAGGTAACGTTGGTCACGAGTTCGCACACCCACGCAGAATCCGGTCTTTGATTGATGGCCCATTGTAAGACGTCGGTTTCTCGGATGCGTTCGAGAAAGTCATCAAAGTCCTTGCTGTTGGTGATCAGACTGGGTTCGTCCAGGTAGCGTCCACAGCAATTACATGAGGAATGATATTACTTGTATTGACCCGTGTTCTTGTTTCTCAGAATGAACCCGTAACTGAGGTTAATCTTGAATGCATTGGTCTGTTCCTGGAACATGATCTACAATGGAGCCTCTAGGACGGTCGTGTCTAGCGTGGTTAATCTGTAATCGTACCTGCATTGGAGGGGACCTCTTGATACGTGGGTCCTTATAGTCGACCAGTGATTTCGAACGACATCTAGCAGTTCCGTCGACAGAGTGTCAGAGAAGGGAAGTCGATCGGGTGGTTCGATGGAATCTTCTTCGGTGACGAGTGGGTGGCGGGGTGGGGTAGTGTCTTCCCTTTTTGATCTCTTTGGTAATGGCGGCTCGGTGACGTCGGCACACGCGGTTCGTGTGTCTGGTCAGATCGCGACGTCTTTCGAAATTCCGTCCACATTTCTTACACGTGTAGACGATGTTTTTTCTACTACGTGACGTGACGCTGTAGGTTGTCCAATCTCCCGAACGTGACACCGCATTTCTCGCACACGTATTTCGCTCTTTGCGTGGTCGCTAGGTGGCACCACTATAGGCGGTGCCAGTGAGTACGAATGAACGTCGCAAGATGGCGTTGAATGACTCTGTACGTGTCGTTGTAGCTCTGCACACGTGTCGAAGGCGAGTCCACAGTGACGACATAGATGTCTTTTCATGGTGATGACTGCGTCTACAACTGAGAGGTCACGGACCCTCAGTCCATCTATATAACGCGTGTGGGGTGGTGATGGTGTATACTAAGAAGTGATTTATGTGTGTGCGCGCGTACGTTTGTGTGTGCGCGTGCGTGTATGGGGTGATGGATGATACGGCGTGTTCCTGTGATAATGGCTACTATTGTCCACTATGTCCAATATTATTGACTATGGGTTCCCTTTAAACTTTGGAGGGGTGTCACTCGTAGGAATATGACAATGACAACACGTTCCATTTATTTTTTGACACTTTTATTAAATAAAATACATATGTTGTGTATGAAATATATATATACTGTACTGCTATGAAAGGATAGACTTCTATATATAAGATGATGACATATGACGGTGGTTTGTGGGTTTGTTAATAGCGCGACAGTGACCAGTAGCTTGCGATCATTTACAGTCGCGCCAGAGGCTAGTGTGATGGAATTGACTTGTGGGCTTTTACACCACGACAGAGGTCACATGCGTGATTAATGAATTATATATAGAGGTCGGTCTCTTCATATGCAAAGTACACTATATATATTTCATAGACAAAATAAGAGGATAAAGAATAAATGTATTGATACAATACAAAATACATCTCAACAAAACAATAATGATATATAAGATTAAAGAAAATAATGATATATAAGATTAAAGACAATAATGATATATAATATAAGAAGATTAAAGACAATAATGATATATAAGATTAAAGAAAATATATTTAAAGACAATAATATATAATAACAATGACTAAGTCTATGCAAAGGATACTATATAGGTTTAATGACAATAATATGATAACAATTACTAACTAAGTCTACAGGAGGCCTATGACCCAGTGTGTGTGTGTGTGTGTGTGTGTGTGTGTGTGTGTGTGTGTGTGTGTGTGCGCGCGCGCGCGCGCGCGCGTGTTCACAACAACCATGGATTAATGTATGCGACTTCTTGTATTAAAAAATGTCTGTGTGTCCTCCGACAGCATACTCTCGGCCACCTCAGTACACATGGCCTGGGTGGCTTCGGCGACTGTCAGTGGTGTATATGCAGATGTATTCATTATGTGGTGGGTCATAGCCTCCTGTATCATACTATAACATTGATCGGTGGTCAATATCGGCATGGACGATGCCAGGCTGTATTGATAACAGCAGCACTCGCACGGAGTCGGCATCGACGACAGTGAAGACGACGGTGATGCCGGACTATGTTCGAACTGGTGATAGGCTGGTGATGACTGCGGTAACGACGACACCTGGGGTGATGATGGTGTTGACATTAACGGTGGTGGCGCCACCATTGATGACGTCGGCGTGTGTAATTGCGGTGGTGGTGTCATTGACGGTGGTGGCGCCACCATTGATGACGTCGGCGTGTGTAACTGCGGCGGCGGGGGTGGTGGTGGTATTGGTAGCGTTGCTGCGGCTGTCCGGCGCTTTTTGTTTAGTACCAGCCGCAGATCGTTATCAGCTAACGGCGGCATGATGCGTTTGCGCGCCGTTGCCGCCTTCTCGTCGTCTTTCTCGTACGCTTTTTGAATTTCGTCGAATAGGTCGTCGTTGTCGTTGTCATACGCCTCCCGCAGCTGTTTCAGGCCGTTATGTATCTATAGACCGGACAACAAAAGACACACCTGTTTAATCACTGTCAGTAACATCGTTCTTACCTGCATATCGACTGGCATTAAGCACTGGCCATATAAGCCTTTATGGCTTCCTAAGGCGTAAAGTGATATTTACTTTGCTAAAAAAAAGTTAACATAAAGCTAAATGTAGTACATACTTAGCTAAATAGCGTTAACATGCCATTAAAAGTTATACTTAATATGCTAAAAGCGTTAACACACAGCCAAGAGTGGCAATTACGTAGCTAAAATGTGTTAACATACAAATAAAAGTGATATTTACTTGGCTTAAAAGTGTTAACATGCAGATAAATGTGGTAATCACTTAGCTTAAAAGCATTACATACGTAACTAAGTGTGACAAAATACATATATAAGCGGCATTTTCTTAGACAAATCGATACTCTTTCTCATTACTCGTGCTATGTATGATTCATACGAAAACCAATGCCCTAAATATGTTAGATGTACGCATACAAGTCAACTCGTTGATGCATACCCGCTGTCTTTATTAGCCAGACAAGACGTCACGTGGTCTACTCTTTTTAGAGAAACAACAAAAATAATAATAATGAAATCTGAATTTCATCATAACTGACATAGAAAAAATTACTGCACAGCGATTTAAGCTCAAATGACGGGTTTATCTTTCAACTTGTTCAGACTCGCATACATCCAGAGGGCGAACCAACGCTTTAACTACAGCGCTAATGATTACATTTAAAACGCGCATTTCCCGAGTACCAAAACCCACTAGTCATCTGTTAGTATCGCCTTAATGCGTCCTTTCGGGAACGCGGCAGAACGGTGTCATATTACGGGATGCAACACGATCGCATTCCTAACATGGTATGTAGCCCACTGCATTCCGCGGAACGCAAGCATATACCCTACTCCCTCCAGATAGACTCACGAGCCATTCAGCCTCCTTATCTAATTAATCATCCACGATTTTTTAAATAAAACTCCTATGCATAACTTTTATGAAACTAAAACCAACGAATCACAGCTCTTTATACCATTCACCGATAACGTACTGAACCCTGATTGATTAGCTCTCTCATTCATTGATACCGTACTCAATAACCGCCACGTCAGCGATATGTGGGTTTTTCCCCTGGGTTTTCATTGATTTTAAAATAAAAATTAAATTCAGTCGCCAGGGGGCGCTCTAGGGTTACGGATATGGTTATGTGTCACCGCCAGGGGGCGCTCATGATACCCAGAAGGCTGTGCGACCGGAAACCGGATGACCCTCCGAAACTGGGAGCCTCTTTTACCTGGTCATTTCCTCTCATCAACTACTAACGGCCTCGAAGAGAAGATGGACGTGCTAGAGCAGTACTCTCAACAGAAGTCATTGCGCATTTCAGGGATTCCCGAAAAGGACGGCAAAGACGTACTCGAGGTGACACTCAATCTGGTGAACTCATCACTTCTCCCACCACTGACGATAGAGGAAGTTGACCATGTCCACCGTGTTAGCCCCAAATTGCCAAACAAGACATGCCCAATTCTGATTAAATTGGCAACATACAGAGCGAGACGCTGTGTCTTTGCAACACGTAAAAACTACAAACTGGGACAATCAGCCACAGGTACATCAACAACACCATCGTCCCATTCTGTGTATGTCAACGAGGACCTAACCAAACTACGAGCACACCTCTCCTACGAGTGTCGTAAGACAAAAAAGAGCGGCAAAAAAAACGACCTCTGCTGGACTGTAGACGGGAATGTCCTGATTCGGGATAGTTCCAATCGAGTGAGCCCAATAAAGAATCAACCGGAACTCGACACGCTACTGGTGTAATATGGACACGCTGCATTACCCTTCAACGGTGTGCCCATTTGACATTACTATAAATCATCATACATTATATACACACACCGTATATGTTTTGTTCATGCTGCTGTACATAAACTACCAATACAGGCAGGCTAAAATGTTATTACTGCAATACTAAACAGTGAGTTATCATGTTTCTATTGATAAAATCCACATTGTTGTACTCATACTAACTGAATAATATGTACTGTCTAATTTCTTTTGCACACTTTGAATCACAGCAGAAATACATGTTTACTCCGATCGACAATGGATAAAGATAAATCTTTTTGTCAAATATGTACAAAGAGAGTGCATAGTTGTTCCACTGTTTTACAATGCACTGCTTGAAAAGGGTTCTTTCACATCAATTGTATTACAGGATTTAACAAACAAAATGCTCGAGATTATTGTGAACATTGGTATTGTATTAAATGTTGGCGGTGGTGTGGCAGTCTGCATAAAAGATTACAAATCTTCTTTACAAATTTAGAGAAGATTTAGACAAAAGTAATGTAGACATAGTGTGTTTTTATTGAATTGGACAAGAGTACACTTAATTTTAACAGGAATGTCATTATAGGAGTTGTATACAGGCCGCCAGACAAAGACATTAATGTATTTGTAACAATCTTGCATACTATCTTAAAGACTATTCAAAAAGAGAACTGCCTATGTTATCTATGTTATCTGATGGGTGATGTCAACATCAATCTGCTAAATGTTGACAAACATGTACCTAGCTCCAAATTTCTTGAATGTATATATATTATGTCATATATCCCTCTAATTAGCAAACTAACTAACTACATCTGCCACACTTATTGACAAATTTTTTACTAATAACATAACTATTGATAGCGCATAGACTTGTTCCGGTATATTATATTCAGATTGATACTAATCGTTGTTTAACACATGTAAACCCAACATACATAACTAAAAGGCTCTATACTGACCAGAACATAGCAAGGTTTACAACAAGTCTATTTAATGCTGACTGGTCTAAAGTTAATTCTGAGCTTGACAACCCAAATAATGCATATGCTGCCTTCTATTCAGAGTTTGGTAAGCATTATTCATGAAGTAACAGAATAGAAAGCCATGGTTTAAAGACATAAAAAAATAATAAATTATTTGTTTACTACAAAAAATCACCTACCCTTACTAATGAAACCAATTGTAAGGTATATCGCAATAAGCTTAACTCAATTGTAAGAATAGCTGAAAGAAATCATTATCAATATTTGTTAAAGCAAAACCAGTTGAATCTTTTTAAATCATTGCAACTCATTAACCAAATTGTTGATAAAAACAAGAAGTCTGCCCCACCACCGAAGATGACTATTAATAATCAGTTAATAACCGATAAAAAGGTAATTGCAGAATACTTTAATAACTTTTATGGTAATATTTGATCATCATTGGCTGAAAAGATCAGCCCAAATGGTATTGACCCATCAATGAATATTAAGGATCGAAACTTGCATGCAGAAAGTCGCTAAAGTTACCTCCTTTGTATATCTGGATAACTTTAGCGACTTTCGTATCATCTGGAAAAATACCTTTAGCCAACGACAAGTTAATAATGTGTGTTAAGGGAAGTATGAAGGCATGATATGCTAATTTAGCTATACGTTGAGTTATTAAGTCCCAACCAGGACTTGTTTCTATTTCATCCTCTCCAACAGGTGAGATAAATATTGTATGCAATATATTGTATACCATTTGGGCTGATCTTTTCAGCCAATGATGATCCAATATTAACATAATAGTTATTAAAGCATTCGGCAATTACCTTTTTATCAGTTATTAACTGATTATTAAGTCATCTTCGGTGGTGGGGCAGACTTCTTATTTTTATAAATAATTTGCTTAATGAGTTGCAATGATTTAAATAGATTCAAGTGGTTTTGCCTTAACAAATGTTGATAATGATTTCTTTCAGCTATTCTAACAACTGAGTTAAGCTTATTGCTATATACATTACAGTTGGTTTCATTAGTAAGGGTAGGTGATTTTTTATAGTAAACAAATAATTTATTTCTAATTTTTATGGATGTCTTCAAACCATCTGAAAGCTATGGCTTTCTATTACTGTATTTTAGTTTAACCTTTACTTCATGAAAGTAGTTAGAATAATGCTTACCAAACTCTGAATAGAAGGCAGCATATGCATTATTTGGGTTGTCAAGCTCATAACTAACTTTAGACCAGTCAGCATTAAATAGACTTGTAAACCTTGCTATGTTCTGGTTGGTATAGAGCCTTTTAGTTATGTATGTTGGGTTTACATGTGTTAAACAACGATTATTATCAATGTAGGAAAACACAGGAAAATGATCTGATAAATCTGAATATAATATACCAGAACAAGTCTCTGTGCCATCAATAGTTATGTTATTAGTAAAAATTTTGTCAATAAGTGTGGCAGATGTAGTTAGTTCGTTGCTAATTAGAGGGATACATGACATAATATACATACATTCAAGAAATTTGGAGCTAGGTACACGCTTATCAACATTTAGCAGATTGATGCTGAAATCACCCATCAGATAACATAGGCAGTTCTCTTTTTGAATAGTCTAAGATAGCATGCAAGGCTGTTACAATACATTCATGTCTTTGTCTGGCGGCCTGTATACAACCCCTATAATGATGTTCCTGTTAAAATTAAGTGTATCCTTGTCCAGTTCAATAAAAACACTCTATGTCTACATCACTTTTGTCTACGTTTGTAAAGAAGCGAATCTTTTATACAGACTGCCACGCCACCGCGCTATTTATTTTGTTCTATAATTATTCACTGTATGGTAACCTAATAATAATCAGGATCAGTGTTAAATAGTACGTTTGTGTCTGACTCACTGTTAATTTCAAACGGTATGAATATTTTTTTCCTAGTTCATGGAATGACAAAGAAATATTAATATACATCCAACTTTCAGAAATGACGTCTATAAATTCACTATCATTGTCGATATGATTGTATGGAAAAATACTGGACATACATTTAATACAGTACCAATGTCAGGGTTGTTTGATTTAAATCATTTGATTTAAATCATTGATTTAAATCATGATTTAAATCACTCAAAAAAATCATTGATTTATGATTTTTTTGACTTCCGGTTTTTTTAATCGCCGATTTATATGAATTTAACACAAATAATTGTTTACAAGCATCGAGATCAACAAAGTTTTGTATGTTTTTTAATACAAAACACAAAGTGCACACACTTGTGTAGCTGTATTGTCACCAGATAGCCTGATAGTCAAATATTTTATGACATTGTGTATGTTTGAGCTATTCCCTTTCTGAATGCAGTGAAGCCACACAAACTTGTCTTCCAGAAGAAGTATCTTTTCAACACAGAAGCCTTGAGTTAAAGTCCACTTATAGCTTGTGCTAGTTGTTACTAATTCAGTATGTTGACTCAGTTGTTTAATACTGTACCAGTTTGTATTCTGGTTAGAGACCCTTAGAGTACACAGAGCCCTGGACAGGTGCTAATCCACCCTATAGGCAAACAATAATTACCACTGCTACAGCCACAGACACACAGCATGCTTTCCTTTCCAAGACAGATTATGCAACTACAGGGGGTGAAGCCTTGTGGACATTGTCTAATGTCTTTATATAAGCAAAAATCATGTACCCTCTGTTAAGACAAGAATCCAAGTATATTTGAATAGAACATGTTTGAAAGAGTTTACAAATTTAAACCTCTATATAAATATCTATATACCAGATTTCAAAAAAATCAAATAAATAAAAAAAAATTATATTTAAAAAAATAAAAATCATGATTTTTTTCAACCCTGACCAATGTTCACAATAATCTTGAGCATTTTGTTTGTTCAATCCTGTAATACAATTAATGTGAAAGAACCCTCTTTGTACATATTTGATAAAAGGATTTATCTTTATCCATTGTCGATCGAAGTAGACATGTATTTCTGCTGTGATTCAAAGTGCATGTGCAAAATAAATTAGACAGTATATACTATTTAGATTGTATGAGTACAACAAGGTGGATTTTATCAATAGAAACATGATAACTCACCCTTTAGTATTGCAGTAATAGCATTTTAGCCTGCCTGCATTGGTAGTTTATGTACAGCAGCATGAACAAAGCATATATACGGTGTGTGTATAATGTATGATGGTGTATAATAACGTCAAATAGACATACCATTGAAGGGTAATACAGCATGTCCATGTTACACCAGCAGCTTGTTGAGTTCCGGTTGATTCTTTATTGGGATTACCCGATTGGAACTATCCCGAATCAGGACATTCCAGTCTACAGTCCAGACGTCGTTCACTTTGCCGCTCTTTCTTGTCTTATGACACTTGTAGGAGAGGCGTGCTCGTAGTTGGGTTAGGTCCTCGTTAACATACACAGAATGGGACAATGGTGTCGTTGATGTACCTGTGGCTGATTGTCCCAGTCTGTAGTTTTTACGTGTTGCAAAGACACAGCATCTCACTCTGTATGTCACCAATTTAATCAGAATTGGGCGTGTCTTGTTTGGCAATTGGAGGCCAACACGGTGGACATGGTCAACTTCCTCTTCCTCTTGGAGATCTGCTTGTCTTTAGACTGGACAATTTGTCTCAATTCAGCAGCCTCATGCCTTAGTTCGTTCACAAGCAACTCCTTGAGTTTGTTGGCCACCTTTGGATCGCACAGTGCCTCAAATAGCCCAGCAGAGAAATCTAACTCTTTCGCTGCTGATGACGATACTCGTGAACGACTCATGTTCGACAGTGGCGATGGACGTCGCTGTCTGTTGTTGTTGAGTTGGTCGCTGCATTGCTTTGGTTGCTGGGTTGGCCAGTGCAACCAGAATATTTGTTGCGAGCACCAGTCATTGTTGTCTGACAGGTTCTCGTATAGGTACACGTACAAGCAATCACTACATTGACATTGAATAAATGAAGTCTGTCGCATTCCCAGGTCGATACTAACTAGGTCAATGGAGGCTGACTTGGTTGTAAAGTAAAGTCCAAATACTGTATTTTCAACGTTGCGAAACTGTGGTGTTACTTGGTCTTTTTAGAAATATTGAATAAATGTATGTATTAATAAAATAAACAGTTCTGGGCTCCTTTACATGTCATCTTTAATTTAAATCGATTGCCAATGTTCTATCCTGGTATTTAATTATTCTTTTAAGTGCCTAGACCTAGTGTAGAATCTCGATAATGAATTATGCTGATTGGCCACTGACGCTTCACGGGAACGCCTACAAAAAAATAAGTGGTGACAGTGGGTAACAACGAGACCACGCCTCCGGGGCCAGACTCTCTTCTCGGCGAGTTCACGAAGGCGAGCGAGAGTCGGATTAGCGAGACTACACATGCATTGTCACTGCCACTGCCGTGGCCAGTGCGTGTGTGGGCGATAATTTGGGTTGTGAGGATGTTGTGCGCTACTCACCACAAGCTAACTTACTACCAGTCCAGCGAATCAGTGTATGGAATCAACGAATCAGTATATGAGCCTTTAGAATGGTATTTTTGTTCAGTTATTTCTCAACTCAGCGAGAAGTGTATATTTTGTATACAGTTTCCAAGCACATGGACGTATAACGCTTCCTTTCGCCCCCTACCAGAGTTGTTGAGAACTAATTAATAATTATTGTGGCTATATACGCCCATTTTTTTAATACAATATGAATAAACGTTGAGGTTCCTAAAACAAGGGACAAGTTTATTCAAATTCAAATGAGCCACCTGTTCACTTATAATAATTGAATATGCTCACATAATAATTATTATATTGATCAATGTCTGTAATATAGGAGTCAGACCACAGTTGAAAATTGCATTGGTGGCCATGTTAACGTTTTGTTAGATTATAAGAAAACGTGACCACTAAAAATTCTGAAACGTTTTCACAGCAACTGCCATCATCTCATTGACATGCTGACCAAGTTTTATCAAAATCACATACCTCCAGCTCTTTTAAAACGCCCCGACGTGCGATGCCCATCAATTTCGACAAAAATAGCCTTGTATTCATGCGCCCACGTGGCCCCTAGCAGAAAAATTCCCATAAATCCCTCCGCCTTTTAAACTCTCCAAAAAATGCACCATTTCACAGCCAATAGCTTCTACAAACAAACCTGTGAATATGCCTGCTCAATTGCACTTATGTCACATCGTATGAATTCTTTAAATTCACATATCGCAATTTAATACGCCCTACATTCGTGTGAAACAATAAACAGGAAGGTCAACTGTGGTCTTACCCCTATAGGCGCGGTGAACCTATTCGGTCCCGCCCGCCACCTATCCGGAAGTCTTGTTCATAAATGTATTTGTAGTTTCCGTTTGATTTGCCAGCAGGTACCAAAAACCTTTAAGAAGAAGGAAGTACCATCTATAGAAAGTTCCTCGACAAAGGTTGCTGGTCAAGCCGTATGTATGAACCTTAAACCACTTGTTCTGTACCGCATTTGGTGCGACAGCGTGTAAATTGTAGTGTTAACCACCTGCATGTAAACTGACCTAGTTCTACCAGTCTAAAGACTAGATGGAGCAAAGTAACTTAATATCCTTAAATAAGTTATTTTTAAGGTACAATAGTCGGAGGAATTGTTTGGCTTTAGTGCATACCGGCAAGTTACTGAGGTTTTACGGTTACTGTTTTTGCTGCAGAAACCTAGTCATTGTATGGTAAATAAGGGTAACCTATGGCTATATCCTCTACGCTCTTCACTTCCTGGTAAACAAACACACGAACGAAATATAAATTGTCACTACCACGTCCGCTAGGTGGCAGTACACTTTTGTTATGCCATTCATATACAGCCTGTACATGGGTTCAGATCGTTATTTATTCCCCGATTCGTGTTAGACGAATGAAACACTGGTAACTTTGAGATGGCACTCATTTCGGGTATTATCGCACACTAACATAGTTCGTGAACATCGAAATGCACACATACCAGGACTGGAGGTTTTGTATTGTATAAATTAAGCCTTTTCAATTACCTCTGTCCTTATTGGCCCCTTCTCCATTAGTCTGGTGCCTCTTGCACAATTTACATGAATTGTCATTGTTAGTTTCACAGAGAGTAAAGTCCCGAAAGGACGCTTTCAGTTGTCGAAAAGCAAAACATTTCTATAAAAGAGCAATACTTAATACTGTGGTCTATTCCATGAGAAGCAATAGGGCACGGACCACAGTAATGTTTTCCCATAGACGACCATTATAACGTTCTTGCGCCTCCATTGAAAAGTTATCTTACAATTTTTTTTTCACAACAAATGACAGACCCACTAAGACACCTGGTGTGTGAAAATGACATACCCCTTTTCGTACTAATTGCTTCAACGCATGACACACCTGCATTTATGCAATGAAATTCACCGGTTTCCAAAATATGAGTCCATCCTGCCTGATGGCCACTGTGTCCTTATGCAACAGGTATAACAACTGACAAATGGCGTCATTTCAAAGCTCATATGATACTATGCACAAAAAACATCACTTACACTCACTCATTCACACAATTTCTGCTCTCACTAATACACCCAAACTGCACAATTCATTTTTTCCTAGGGACTCTTTATCTATGTAATGGCGGATGCATTCTAACTGTGGTGCGTGCCCAATATTTTTATGATACTAATATGAAATTATATTAGTTAAGGTAAACTGGTAATCCCCAAATGTAAAAAAACATGTTTTCTCCGTATGCCATTCCTCAAGCTGAACCTTAAAAACAAATGGTTGCTAAATTACTAATACTCGTTATCACTCACTCACCCACCCACTCATTCACTCACTCTACTGTTCGTCAACAGTTAGCTCCTTGTGACGTTCAGAAAACGATCTACGTGTTTGTAGGCAGCTATGGCGGATCTTCAGACGCGCTATGTCGCCTCCATGGTTCTCAGTGGGTCCGGGGACGCTCTCGGCTACAAAAGGGGAAACTGGGAATTCTGCACCTCAGGGGAGCAAATACACAAGGAACTTGCTGACCTCGGTGGGATCGACAACATTGACGTGGCAGGTGCGGAGTGGATCGTCAGCGACGATACGGTCATGCACCTGGCGACAGCGGAAGCGCTGGTGGCGGTACCAAGCGGCCCAGGCAGTAATCGTGAACAGCTGTACCTAAAGGTGTGTTTGTGGTATACCGTAAAAAACATACGATGGCATATATTTTGTTTTATCGCATTTAACTTGTTTTTCGAGAGACCAGGATCTTCTATGTATCCGCATTTTTTCAGGCATATCTCTGAACCCACCTACATATGTATATACATATATCCATAAATACTTTTCTATGGTAGATACTTTTCATATAAACTTTTCTTTTGTAAATGTTAGTTCGTTGGCCTATGCAGTAGTTCGACCTTCGAGTGCGAAGAGGACCACGATATCACCTGCCCAAAGTAGTTATATTGCGACGGGTCCGAAAATGGCTGATAAGGCCGATCCTAGCCAGGAATTGTCTGTCACAATGGGGGCAGGACACTACTGCAGAATTGTCGGGTGGAAACTTGTTGCTTTCTCTAGACTTTCGCAGTTCACGTCGCCTTTTGGCCTCGCTGATTCTCTTCTGCTCAGAGATGGCAGCGCCAAGGATGACGCTACTGCGCCATCTAGGGCGATCCTGTGTGACGCTCTCCCAGCTCTCAGGGTAAATTTTAAAGTAGTGTGTGCATATGAATTAGCAGTTCTTCATGCCATAGTTAGTCGATATGTCATTTAGTATACTGATGCTATGTGTGTATGTTGGGGGAAAAACAATGTTTTTCTCTCGTTTGCAAAATAACTATCGCTATAGTAGCTTGATGATGTCAGACTGCCCGGTGATCATATATTTTTAATGTGTTGATATTGCAGGTCGCCGCTAACTACGTCGAGTGCATGCGAGACATGCACGACCGTGCGCCGGGAACGACGTGTATGCGGGGCGTTTCGGTTCTCAAACATGGTGGATACAAGATACCCTTCTACGGGAAAAGCATCGGGTGTGGCGCCTCCATGCGGGCCATGTGTATCGGGCTGCGCTACCCCGGCACGGAGCAACTCGACGATCTGGTGGCCGTGAGCATCGAGTCGGGTCGTTCGACGCACCATCACCCGATTGGATTCCTCGGTTCGCTTGCATCAGCGCTCTTCACCTCCTACGCCGTGCAGAACAAGCCGCCCCGGGCGTGGGGCGCCGGACTCATGGAGGTGCTACCGCGGGCACTGCAGTACATCGTGGACGAGGGAAGGTTCGTGGAGGAGAACATCGCCACGTGGGATTACTTCAAGGACGCGTGGACCAACTACCTCAAGTCGCGAGGTATATCCGACGGCAACTCTGATCCCGTGTTCCCGGCCGACTACGGAGTTCAAGCCCGCGATGATGTCTACACTTCGCTCAGCCATTCCGGAACAGCCGGCAGCACTGGACACGATGCGCCTATGATCGCCTACGACGCAGTCATGGGAGCCGGATCGTCTTGGCATAAGTTGTGTGACCTCGCTGTCTTCCACGGCGGTGATAGCGACAGCACCGGGACCATCGCTGCTGCGTGGTTCGGAGCCATGTATGGCTTCGAAGGCGTTCCCGCTAACAACTACGAGATGCTAGAGTATCGAGACCGCCTGGAGACGCTGGGACGACAATTATATGGGTTGAGTCATAAATAGTGAAACATTCAAGAAATGCTTCAGATGACAAGAAAGATTTAACACGATTAACAAGATTTCACAAGATTCCTTGTCGCCTCCAGCCTCTCAGCGAATCTCACTCCAGTTCGCACATTTCCACGATCTGACATCATTTGCAAATTAAGCCGTATATGTAGCCTACAGACCAGAACAAGTGTGCCACGTTCTTGTGAAGACATCAGACAGTAATCAGCGCGACCGATAAGCGCATGTGCAGTTAAGGGAGACCGGCATACATAGAACCAAAGCAAAGCCTCAAACAAATATGTTATTTTGCCAGAAAGAGATCTAGTTTAGTAAACTAAGGTCAACACATTTTCCATAACTTGAATTTGAACGCAAACAGCATAGCCATATCGGAATTGCAATTATAGGAACAGGTGTATACAAATATATCTTCATTTGGTGAGCGAACTTTGCTAGATTTTGACATTCGTGACGTAGAGATATCTAACGGTATGGCGCGCTTAATGAAATTAACTTGATGTGTGTTCAATATGGTTTTCACAGTAAACCACAGGCGTGACATTCTTAATTGCAGTTACAAATGGATATGTTTCAGTAACTACAGGTGCATAGGCCCAAAACCATGAAT
Organism: Lamellibrachia columna; assembly: GCA_963662155.1. NCBI lineage: Eukaryota > Metazoa > Annelida > Polychaeta > Sabellida > Siboglinidae > Lamellibrachia > Lamellibrachia columna. The sequence continues at coordinate 25,012,505 of OY759272.1, forward strand.
ACTGTTTCCCTCTAATAACAATAATATGTATTTTTACTACGAATTCATATACAAAGTAAAAGGAACCAACATTTACCTCAGAAAAGCATGTTAGAGGTACATGTTGATTCAGAAAGCTCATTGAAAGATAGGTTATAAGGACGGTTGGACCAATTCAAAGAAGGAATATCGTGAAAAAGTAAAAACAAACCGAAACGAAACGTTTCGTTTTAGCAGAGCCCTAACACACCTGTAGGTAGAGCTGTTCGCGATCAGTGGTTGGGCCGCTCGATGCCGCCACCAGCGCTTCCGCTGTTGCCAGGTGCATGACGGTATCGTCGATGACAATCCACTCCGCATCTGCCACGTCAATGTTGTCGATCCCGCCGAGGTCAGCAAGCTCCTTGCAGAATTCATAGTTTCCCCTTTTGTAGCCGAGAGCGTCCCCGGACCCACTCAGAACCATGGAGGCGACATAGCGCGTCTGAAGATCCGCCATAGCTTCCTACAAACACGTAGATTGTTTTCTGAACGTCACAAGGAGCTAACTGTTGACGAACTGTGAGTGGGTGGGTGGGTGGGTGGGTGGGTGGGTGGGTGGGTGGGTGGGTGGGTGGGTGGGTGGGTGGGTGGGTGGGTGGGTGGGTGGGTGGGTGGGTGGGTGGGTGGGTGGGTGGGTGGGTGGGTGGGTGGGTGGGTGGGTGGGTGGGTGGGTGGGTGGGTTGGTGAGTGATAACGAGTATTACTAATTTAGTAATCATTTGTTTTTAAGTTTCAGCTTGAGGAATGACATACGGAGAAAACATGTTTTTTTACATTTGGGGATTACCAGTTTACCTTAACTAATATAATTTCATATTAGTATCATAAAAATATTGGGCACGCACCACAGTTAGAATGCATCCGCCATTACATAGATAAAGAGTCCCTAGGAAAAAATTAATTGTGCAGTTTGGGTGTATTAGTGAGAGCAGAAATTGTGTGAATGAGTGAGTGTAAGTGATGTTTTTGTGCATAGTAGCATATGAGCTTTGAAATGATGCCATGTTGTCAGTTGTTATACCTGTTGCATAAGGACACAGTGGCCATCAGGCAGGATGGACTCATATTTTGGAAACCGGTGAATTTCATTGCAGAAATGCAGGTGTGTCATGCGTTGAAGCAATTAGTACGAAAAGGAGGATTTTCACGAATTTCACACACCAGGTGTCTTAGTGGGTCTGTCATTTGCTGTGAAAAAAAAATTGTATACTCTTTTGTAGAAATGTTTTGCTTTTCGACAACTGAAAATGTCCTTTCGGGACTTTACTCCCTGTGAAATTAACAATGACAATTCATGTAAATTGTGCAAGAGGCACCAGACTAATGGAGAAGGGGCCAATAAGGACAGAGGTAATTGAAAAGGCTTCATTTATACGACACAAAACCTCCAGTCTTCGTATGTGTGCATTTCGATGTTCACGAACTATGTTAGTGTGCGATAATACCCGAAATGAGTGCCGTCTCAAAGTTACCAGTGTTTCATTCGTCTAACACGAGTCGGGGAATAAACAACGATCTGAACCCATGTACATGCTGTATATGAATGACATAATAAAAGTGTACTGCCACCTAGCGGACATGGTAGTGACAATTTATATCTCGCTCGTGTGTTTGTTTGCCAGGAAGTAAAGAGCGTTGAGGATATAAGTTACCCTTATTTCCCATACAATGACTAGGTTTCTGCAGCAAACTGGTAACCGTAAAACCCCAGTAACTTGCCGGTATGAACTAAAACCAAAAAATTCCTCCGACTATTGTACCTTAAAAGTAACTTATTTAAGGATATTAAGTTACTTGATTTCCTTTCGAAGCAGCTATCCGACATTGCTCTGAAACTTTCATGTCAGCACTAAATGTTACTCCTAAATCCTTTTCTTGTGTGGTTCTACCTGGTACAGCATCCCCCATTTTATATTCTTCGTCCATGTTTCCATGTCCTATGTCAGCGGTCCGCAAACTCTGGCCCGCGGGCCAAATTTGGCCCGCGGCCCGCTTTCAACTGGCCCGCGTGACCGTGCCAGCAATATAATTTTTTTTCAGTACCAATTTTCCAGTTGTTCTATGAGCACTAAATAACGTGTTTCCTTATGGTTTTCAATATAATTATGCCAACTGTTTCAACTTTACAAAACAGCCATAGAGCTTATACAAATTTGAAATATTATGAAGCATTAATTTTGTTGTTCCATTAATGTAAATTCGCCAGAGTAAACTTCGTACACATTTAATAGCAACAACCTTCACCTTTGCAGTGATGTTCGCTAGGCGGCGCTACTGCTAATATAACAGAAACTAACGCCAATAATAAGTCATCTTCGACACAGCTAACATTGAATTTGTGAATCTCAGGACTATGGCGTTTATCGAAAAAAAAACGTCGTTTTGATTATTCCAGAAAGAGAGCGTTTGACGCTGCCTCCTGGGAGCATGAGTGCTTATTTTGCTATCGCGAACATGACCAAAAAGCGATGTGTTTGATATACAGAGAAAGCGTTGCTGATTTGAAACGCTATAACGTGAAACTGCATTACGATTCGAAGCATAAAAAGTGCTTTGACGGTGCATATGTGGGAAAAGACGAACGCATGAAGGAGTTCAAGAAACGATTTTATGTATACTTGGGCGAGACGAAGAGAGTATCTGTGTTTACAGACACTTCAAGCCATCTTAATGAAGCCAGCTATCGCATCTGTTACTTTCTCGCTCAACACCAGGTGTCGTTTACTCGCTCAGAATTGTTCAAGAAGGCTTTCATGGCCAGTGCCGAAGTTTTGTTCGCTGGTTTTCAGAACAAAGATAAGATCATGCAACAGATTGGGAAACTGCCACTTTCACACGACACATGTGCCCGTCGATGTGATGAGTTGAGTGGTGACATTTTCACGCAGCTGATGACTAAGTTGCGAGCCTGTCCTGCTTTTTCACTTGCTCTCGACGAAAGCACTGACAACAGTGACACGGCACAGCTGATGGCATCTGTGCGGTGTATCAAAAGACTTCCTGTGCCTGATCCCATTGAAGGGCACAACGACAGCGCGGGACATTTGCAGTGCGCTATTGAAGTTCGACGAAGAAAATCATTTGACGTGGGAAAATTTGGTTTCTCTGTGTACAGACGGCGCGCCCAACATGCTTGGTCGTCATGCTGGATTCGTTGCGTTGTTCCGTCAAGAAATCGGAAAGCCGAATCTGATATCATACCCCTGCATAATTCACCAGCAAGCATTGTGCGCGAAAGCAGGCTGTGGTCTGCAGTATACGATGAAAACTGTTGTAGAGAACGTGAACCTTATCCGCGCACGTTCTCTTAATCACAGGAGGTTCCAAAATCACTCGGCTGCACTTGATGATGCAGAATTCGGCGATGTGCTATTCTACAACAGTGTCCTTTGGCTGAGTCGAGGCGCATTTCTAGAGAAATTTGCTGCACTTCTTCCTCACATCGTGAGTTTTCTCAAAGAAATTGATCACCCATCTGGAAGATGACAAGTTTCGGATGCGACTCTGCGTTCTGACAGACATTTTCGGACACGTAAATAAGCTAAACCTGCTGCTACAAGGACGGCACGAGTTGCTGTGTAATTTGTACGAAGCGGTGAATGGCTTCGAGGACAAGGTGACACTATTCAAAGTTCATGCAGAAGGCGGCAATTTTCTGCACCTCAAGTCCACCAGAGAATTCTGTGGCGAAGACGATGAACGTATCACAGACGCCAACCGGATACTTGCTGATTTTAACAGCCTGGAGACCGAATTCAGCGGACAATTCGCTGACTTCGCTGCTTCTTTGCAAGCCCTTTTACTGCAGAGCCAGCTATTTGCCAAACATTGTCGCAAACGTTTGCAGTCGACGAAGCAGCGTTGCAGGACAATTTCATCGATTTCAAGGTGGTGCCATGACTAAAAAATGAGTTTAATGCTGCGAAAGACAATCTCGTGCTTTTCTGGACAACGCAAGTGCCTGTGCGATTTCCAGTGCTGATCGAAGCAGCACAGAATTTTTTTTGCTTTTCGGCAGCACATGGTCTTGTGAATCAGGATTCTCAGCCATGAATCAAGTCAAGAAAAACCTCCGGTGCCGACTCAAGGACACACGTTTGAGGGATCTTCTGCGACTCTCAATCCCTCCGCTCTGTCCACAGTTCGGTCAGTTGTCGAAGAATATGCAGCAACATCCTTCGCATTGACTGCATTCATTAGATGTGCTGACTTCTCTTGCGTTGTTTCGAAAATGTTTCCATGTTCTACTTGCACAGTACCATATTTTTTAGCCTGGCAAAGCAGATAATAAAAGCAATATTTGTGAACTGTGTTTGTCCGTGCTTAAAGGGGAACTGAAGCAATTTTGTGTTATGCCGTATATTTAAATATATATTATCTAACTATGCATTAATGGTGACAGATACCTGCTAATGTATGAGATAAACTGAAAAACTGATTTTGTTCGAGAAAAAAATCGACAAAATACATCACTGCGTATCGCCATCTTGTTGTCGAAACGAGTGGTTTGAGTCGCGTATATCTAATCAATGTAAATTTTCGATTTTTTGCGATTTATTTCGTAAATAGGCATTCTGGAGCGAAAAAAAAGATATGGGTCTCTGTTATATATACAAGTGTTTACACACGTCAACAAAATAGCGTTTATGTTCGTTCCAAATAAAAAAAGTTAAAGAAATTACAACAAAACACGCAAAAAATCGTGGAAAACGCCACACTTCTCGAACACACGAGACGCTAACCAACGAGAATACGCGATAACGGAATACCGGAACTATTTTTTACTTGTTGACAATATGGATGCATTGCTTGTGACAGTTTTTACCAGATCTGCTACTAGCGATTAGTGGTTTACTGAACTTCCGTAATATTTGTCTATCTTTGGAGAAATGGAAACCACAGACGAAGAGTCTAGTACGACAGGCCACACGGAAACAACCGTTGACAGTCGTAAAGTGTCACCGAGTGTGCGAGTCACGCTCCAGTCCAGACTCCAGGTCGGCTTCGCCTTTGACTTTGTTGACGTTGGATTCAGGAAAAATTACAACAGCGCTTTGACTGTCAACGATTCCTGACTAGGTAATGTGATGTGGTGAACCTGTGGAAATTGCGTCCCGATGTCTGCGCACGTTTACGTTGCGTCATCATGCTGCGCCGAGGAAGTTACCATGCCTAGGGCTAGGCTATGGCTATGCAGCACCGTGTGCCCGACCGCGTTGCCGTTGGTGCTTGCATCACCGTACGAAGGCGAAGACGATGATTTTGTAGTGATATGCACAAACAGAGCGGTGCTAGATGTTGGTCTGCTGTCATTGCATGATTTGCGTGCCGACTCATTGATTCGCCCTATAGCTAGCAGGTCAGTAATTCAATTGTTATCGAATCATTGCCATTTTAATAATCAAATTTTTTCTGCATATTTCTTTTACCTAACCCGAGGGCGAGGTCCGAACTACAATGGCAATGCAAGCAGGCTTTTCTCTTTATTTTGTATCTAATGTAATGAAGTGTACCGTGACTGTATTTTAATATTGTGTTTGATTTTGTGTTGAATAACATTGATGACAATAATAACATGAGGGTTTATTTAATTCATAATATATATATATTCTTAAATGTTACCGTAATCGTGATTGTAATAATGATTGTAATCATGACTACATTAGTAATTGTGATTGCAATAATTACTGTAATCATGATTACATTAATATTCGTACTTGTAATCACCCCTCTCTGTAGCACACCACAACACCTTGTTGTTTGGTGCAATGTAATCATTTAAATAATAATAATTAACTACTGACAGTATGTAATGTTCACAGTTTTGCAACTATTATGGTAATTATGGAATTAGTGCTATCAACTAACCCTGACAAATTATATTTCAGGCTCAGGAAAGGCAAGACAAGTAATCCCATCCTGCGATGTGGGAAGGATCTGTGATGTCTATTCTGAACCGAATTGAATTGATGGAAAGTTTAGCTATGGAGATTGACCTGACACAGGTGAGTGTACTGATAGTCTGATATAGACAAATTGTGAGGCACCAACAGTATGCAGCAGGTCGAAAACAACCTGGAAAACTTAAAAAATTCCCACTAAAATATTAATAACTGAATGATGTGAATGCCTTCTTATCCATATCCCACTTCTGTCAACAAAATGTTACCTGCAGCATCTTGCATGTCACTACACACAATTTCATTTATATTGAGACCAACATAAAATATATCAACAGTTTATTCACATAGAAAAACAATTACCAAAGAAATAAGGCTAACTAGAACGACTGAAACCAAGACTAAACATTGACTAAAAACAGTGACTTCTACCACCGGGAAATACAACCTGGAACATGGATATCACAGTTACACACATCATTATTATGCCACAACATATCAAATATACTGGTAGTTTAGCTTAGGAAATAATTAATCTTTATAAAGCCAAGGCATTTTAACTGTTTCACCATCATCATCTGTACCAATGGCAATAGTGTAACAATATTACTTGTTCTGACTGACAGTAAATGTACACCAATGATCTCATTCTGGAATCTGCACCATTTCACTACTTCTTCTGACAGTAAATGTACACCAATCATGTGTATCCAATATACTACTTGTTCTGACTGAATCTACCACTTGTTCCTACCGACAGCAAATGTAAACCAAGCGTCTCATTCTCTACCAAATACACTACTTGTACTGACAGTAAATGTACACCAATCATATGTATCAATACACTACTTGTTCTGACTGATAGTACTTGCACACCAACCATTTGTTCCAATACACTACTGGCACTAAATATACACCAATCCACTACTTATTCTGACTGGTGCAGAAAAGTGACATAAGTTTTTCTCACGAATGACAAACTTCTTCTCTTTCTCATAGGTGTCGGAGCTGCTTGAGTCACCCTCGGTTATGTCGCTGTTATCACATAGTGTGCATCATCTGCACCAATGTCTTTATTCTCACTGAATCTGATGGAAGCTTCACATAGGAGTAGTCATGATCAACGTTCATTGGTGCAATGATGTCATCCGTGACTACAGCAGCATTCGCGAAGTGTCGCACTTGAAATATCGTTACCGGATCGATTTGCATTTCAGCATCAGTTGTATGTGGTGCCACAGCAGTAGTAGCAGTGATGGCACTAAAGGTGACATCTGTAATGTAAAGATTGATGGCATCACCTGTAGTGCTGGATGCTTCAAAACTAGTACCTGTACTTGTACAAACCAATGGTGAATCCTTCATCTGAAAAGATTACACATACAGTGACTTGAAAATTTTACAAAATTCATCTTTTGCATAATAAAAATGAATCACAATGTGAGAAACTTTCTCTTGTATATATTATTTTTAGAATATAAGAGTGCCAGTGTCATATAGAATGTATAAAGTAATCAACCACAGGGAAAAGCATTTTCCCTATGGAGCCATGTTAATTCAACCAATGGGTCTTTCACTGATCTCTTAATGCTTTTAATGAATCTGTTTGGTCAGTTTGACGAATGCCACTGGTAACATAACCAAACGCATGTAACCAAAATTGTAGCATCCTAGCTCCAAAGTGCATTATATTATCTAATCAACATTGCACTGTTTTCAATGGGACAGGGAGGTCAAAATTCTATAAGGGGTCCAAATTCCATAACAAAATATGGACCCATAGGTACACTTTCTATGGGGTTCCTTATTTTATATCTGACACTCGATTTAGATAACATAATGCATGAATATTGTTATTGGACCAAATGCAGATCTATACTTGTGACATCTTTACCTTATAAATGCTGCACGCACACACACATACCTGCCCACACGTATATATATATATATATATATATATATATATATATATATATATATATATATATATATATATATATATATATATATATATATATATATATATATATATATATATATATATATATATATATATATATATATATATATATATATATATATATGTATATATATGTAAATATATATATAATTATTAGGTATTATACTGAAAGCATCTGCTAGATAGTATGGTGCATGGACAAAAGCCCCTCCCGACAAAAGCCCCACAGACATAAGCTTGTTTCAATTCAATTATACTGTTCATGACTGTTGCTGTAGTACACAGAGACAAGATATTGTCATGAATATACTTCAGGCATGTGGTCAATTCCATTCCGGAATTGGAACTGACCCTCAATTCCAGTTCCGGAATTGGAATTGACTTAAAATGTTTTTTTTTATTGAATTTTTTTTTCCGAAATTTATTTTTTGTGAATTGGAATTATTGACTTGATACTGTTAATATTTACCCTTATATTTACTTATATTACTTTTAAAATCATATTTGTCTGCTATTAGCATGTCACCCTGAATCTGGTAACAGCCAGGAAGTTGTGAACATTACAGCATAGACACTGTCTACTCTGGTATTGAAACATTGTGACCAAGAACAATATAATCAAGCATTTGCATCAAAAAGAAATACTAAGTTACTGTAACAGACAGGAAAACCAAAATCAGACCATTCAGGCCTCATTTTCTTTCTCAGTGTACAAGGTTTATTCACAGAGATTGCCAATTAAGGGCACCTGCCTGCTCATTCCCTTTGTGTGAGAGAGGAAGCCTGCCCCACTTGAATGCAGCCCCTTGTTTATCCAAGCCTAATGTTCAGCCCACAAGTTTCCCATACTAAACATGTCACTGGTCACCTGTACAATGCTGTTAGATGTGGCTGTAGGGTTTGCCCTTTGTGGTAATTTAAAATGTCCCCATGGAGAATACATGTTGGAGATTAGGATGTTGAAGACTCAAACTTTCCAGTAAATTTGATGAAATATCAATGATACCACAACTGATAGCGATATAAATCCGCCTCCTAGTATATTTGCTTCCCCCCGGACATCTGCCCCTTTTTTCTATGATAGTTGACAAGTGAAAATCAGTTTGCAGTTTTATCATTATTACTACAATAACATAACATTCAATGACAAGTCGAAGTCACTTTAGCCTAATGCAATGGCCTATCCCCTGGAGTGTGTATGAGATGATCTTGTCACCAGTTGTCTTCCAGGTATCATTGATAGTCAGATCAGTGGTGGAAGATGGGTTCTTGGGGTGATGCTTCCACAAACAGTGGTGGACAGTAACGAGTCAGAGATCAGCTGGTTTGGAGTGCCCCTGGTATTAGCTGCCTTAGTTTTCAGGTCCTCACGGACCTTGGCAGTTTCTATCTGTGCCGTGTCACCATCATGGTTGCAGACAGTCTTGTTGATCACATTCTGGATCTGGAGATCAGATCAGTGACCACAGCACCCTTGCATGATCAGGATCGATGCTGGCTTCACTCCCAGTGAAGAGTAATCTTGTTGGTCCCCCTTCTTGGTGTAGGAATGACACTCAAAACATAGCTTCTGACCTCCTCAAATGCTAGTAGTAATTTCCATGGTGAAGTTATAAGTGAATTCTGACAACTCTGGCTTGTGCATCCAGTTTTATAGGAAAATGGAGTCACTCCAACTCTCCATGGTAAATGCAATTCAAAAGAAACCTTGTTGAGATGGCTTCTTTCAAATATCCTCAATTGTCCTAACATGTCCAGGTCCTAATGTCACTGGCTTCTTCCACAATTGCAATAAAGATAATCCTTTGATTACAGGATCATCTCCAACTACATAAAGTAATTTACTTGGCTGATCTGGCACAAAGAACATTAACTGCAATTAGGGTAATATATATCTTGAATTCATGTTCAGAAATAAAAAAATAAGTTAAAAAAAAACATTTCTTAAAAAAACTTACAAATAATCCAGAAGCTATGGACAGGGGGCAAATGTCCAGATTTTGAATAAGGCAAGGGGCTAATGTCTGGGGGGCAAGTGACAAAGGGGCAAATGTCCGGAAGGGGGGCAAATGACCTGAACCAGATATAAACAGGGGAAACTGTTCAAAACTCAGATTAATGACCCAACTGTCCAGGGCTGTCCAAAATGTCTGGTTTTGTTAGCAAAAATCCAGGAGAGATGTCGCAGCAGAAAGTACATATGAAATGGCTGGATGCCATTTTAAAGTTTTTTTTATGGCAAACCTGATATATGTGTGTGTGTGTGTGTGTGTGTGTGTGTGCGTGCGTGCGTGCGTGCGTGCGTGGGTGCGTGGGTGCGTGCGTGCGTGCGTGCGTGCGTGCGTGCGTGCGTGCGTGCGTGCGTGCGTGCGTGCGTGCGTGCGTGCGTGCGTGCGTGCGTGCGTGTGTGTGTAATCATATCTAATTAAATATGATTGTGCACACGTGACAAATAAAACTGCGTTAAAACGAATTGGATTTGATTTTTTCTTTAGCCTAGGATTTTAACAGTTGGAATTGATTTTTTTGCAAGGCGGAATTAGAACTGATTTTTTGGAATTGACAAAACAGAATTGACCCCATGCCTGATATACTTCCTGCATATGTATAGCTTGTAATAATACTATTGTGGGTTGCCGACAGTCGCCCCCTCCCCCCACGATATTCATTACAGTGTTATCAGTTGACTTATAATAAAATGTAATTAATACATCTATATGAAATTCCGGTTATTACATGTGGGGTTTAATCTGATCAATAAAGCAAATTAATTTTATATAAGTTTGCCTTATTGTCAAGTCACAAGAATTCAGACAGAAATTGTAAAGTGTCATTATAGAAAGCAGACATGTAATCTGACAGTGTTCAACTGGGTAGATGACGATGCCTTAGTTAGTTTCCTTTCCAGCTAGACATTGCATGGGTGAAATGCATTTTACTTAAATATTTAAATACTTTAAAAAAAGTTTTTGTAACTGCATTTGCATTTAATCACAATGAAAGTATTTGTATATTTTAAATATTTCCATAAAGAATTTGAAATGTAAACAGCAACAGTAGGCTTCTGTTGCACTATAGTCTATACTGTCTTTTGGTCGTGTTTCTCCCATGCATCTAATCCCCCCCCCAGGCTTAGCCTTACGCTTGCTGCTTGCTCTCTAGGCATTTAGAACACAGGAGTATGAGACTTATTATGACTGTCAATAAATAATATCAAATTATTTTCTTGAATAAGTTTGCCTAGTACATACGCCATGGCCCATGTTATAAGGTTGCAGTATATCCTGTAGCACTTACTGAGTTATTGCTATCGTTTTGAGTACGGCCACGTATTGACGGTACGTCTGATCACGTCGAAAATAAATCGGCGGATTGGAAAACACTCGTAATTATATCAAACTATTAACACTTACTCGCACTTTATTGTATTCATACATTTCGATTTACTGTGGGTCATATATATGCTGACGTTGAAGCACAGCTGTGCTTATTGTTGTGGAACTATATTGTAATCGTAGTGATAAGTCACAATGGTAACGGTAATCCAATTTACTAACCTGGTTTCGGCTCGTCGCTTCCTACGCATCGCTCTGCCCTCTGATATCTGACGTTTCCTTGTCGCAGAATAGTCTGTAGATGCATGGTCATATGCGAAAAAAAAGATCTAAGATGGAACGGTGTCTTTGAGCAAGAATGACATCTTGATGCTCACCGTCTGTCCATGCTCATCACATAGTCTTTTGTCTTGTAATCTGCATCGGAAAAGTGGTCACTCGCAGAGCCTGCGGCTGGCGGACACAGCAATTTCTGCATTTGCAACCACCTTTTCCGCTGCAAATTCTTCCTCGGAAGTCGATCAAAAGTTTTTTCCTTGCATTTGTAGTACTAGTTGATATATCCAGGAGCCATCCAGTGCACATCAGTTTTCTTTTTATTCGATTTTCCATGCGTTTTGGCCGTTTTTCCGAGAGGTTTTTACTGTGTGAACGCGGTGCCAGGAGCTCGTACTCAAACCACTCTGCCGCTGAGCCCCCCGCAGAGCAATATGGCGCCGCCCAGCGAAGATAATGGCAAAGTTAAAAAGGATATTACAAAATTACCGTGGCGTTGCGCCCATCATATAAGGGTGATATATACTGTAAATGGTATGTTATTATGTTTGGGCTATGGTTGTTCGAGTGCTTCACCCCCCCTTTAAAAGCTTCGGCCCGCCTTAACATAGCACTCCATATTTTGGCCCTCGTAGCAAAAAGATTGCTGATCCCTGTCCTATGTGTATGCATTTACAATTCCCAAAATTGAATAACATTTGCCATTTTTTAGATCATTTAACTAATTTATCTAGATCATCCTGTAAACTTGGTTTATCTGTAACATTAGTAACCTATATTATAGATATTGATCAACATAATAATTATTATGTGAACATATTCAATTATTAAAAGTGAACAGATGGCTCATTTGAATAAACTTGTCCCTTGTTTTAGGAACCTCAACGTTTATTCATATTGTCTTTAAAAATGCTCAGATGTATCAAAGTATCCTATGTATTATTAATATTAATATAAGTGTAAAATAAGGTGCGTTGAAAAAATAGGAACCAGGTATATAGCCACAACAATTAATAATTTGTACTTCCCAAAAACTCTGGTAGGGTGCGAAAGGAAGCGTTATGCGTCCATGTGCTTGAGTTGAGAAATAACTGAACAAAAATGCCATTCTAAAGGCTCATATACTGATTCGCTGATTCCATACACTGATTCGCTGGACTGGTAGTAAGTTCGCTTGTAATGAGTAGCGCACAACATCGCCACAACCCAACTTATCGCTCACACACACGCATTGGCCACGTCAGTGACAGTGCCATCGCATATGTAGTCTCACTAATCCGATTCTCGCTCGCCTTCGTGAACTCGCCGTGAAGAGAGTCTGGCCCCGACGTGGTCTCATTGTTACCCACTGTCACCACTTCATTCTTTGTAGGCGTTCCCGTGAAGCGCCAGCGGCCAGTCAGTATAATTAATTATCGAGATTCTACACTAGGCCTAGGCACTTAAAAGAATAATTAAATACCAGGATAAAACTTTGGCAATTGATTTAAATTAAAGGTGACATGTAAAGGAATCCAGAAATGTTTTTTTATATTAATACATACATTTATTCAACATTTCTAAAATGACCAAGTAACACCGCACCTTCGCAATGTGGAAAATGCAGTATTTGGACTTTACTTTACAGCCAAGTCAGCGTCCATTGACCTAGTTAGCATCGACCAAATCTGCAGACACCTGGGACTGCGACATACTTCATTTATTCGTATCTGCATTGGAACGTTCACTCGACCGTGAACGTCAGTGTAGTGATTGCTTGTACGTGTACCTAATACTGTTGACCATAAGTCGTTCGCGAGGATCGTCGTCGGCAGCGAAAGAGTTTGATTTCTCTGCTGGGCTATTTGAGGCACTGTGCGATCCCAAGGTGGCCAACATACTCAAGGAGTTGCTTGTGAACGAACTAAGGCAGGAGGTTGCTGAATTAGGACGAATTGTCCAGTCAAAAGAAAAGCAGATTTCCAACCTGAGGAAGTGCGTCAACGGCAGTAGTTGATGAGTAGAAATGACCAGGTAAAAGAGGCCCCCAGTTTCGGAGGGTCATCCGGTTTCCGGTCGCACAGCCTTCTGGGTAGCCTGAGCGCCCCCAGCGGCGACCCATAACCCTATCCGTAACCCTAGAGCGACTGGAGCTAACCCCAACCGTCGTAACCCCAACTTTTTGGCGTGGCGAGCTAACCCTAAGCCCTGTCGACTGGAGCTAACCCTAACTGTCTTAACCCCAACCTGTAGACGTCTGTGGTATGACCCTAACTTTGTGTCGTCTGCGGTGAACGCTGACCTTAACCCTAACCCTAACGGACTGACCCATACGCACCGTTTATGAATAGAGACATTAAATATCAAAGGGACTAACGGAGACGAGAAACCAACACAACACGGTATGGTACGAGTGCACACGTATTTTATTGAGCAACACAAGCAGCATGACGATACAACAAGGGTAGCGTGTAATATCACTACGAATACGACTACGATGAATATGACGATGATGACTTGCGGATGTTGACCATCACGCCAGAGGTCGCGAGCTTAGGGGTGTCTCCACCTCGCCAGAGGCTCGAGGGTGATTGATGAAATGTCGACTTGCGGATGTTGACCATCACGCCAGAGGTCGTGAGCTTAGGGATGGTGCGTCCACCTCGCCAGAGGCTCAATCGATGTAAGATGTGCGATAATACAGTCTACCTTGTCGCAGCTGTTTAAGCCAATCAAATACGCGGCAATCGTTAGCTACTAAATCGGTGCCGAATATGTTGATAAATCTTTTAATCGGAAAGCCGTTACAACGAAGCAATACATAAGCTACGTAATATTGTCCACAAACGTTAGACAGAGGACTCTGAAGTCTCTTGCTATGATGAGTTCACTCGGAACAATGTTCGTTCATGAAGGTGCGGAACGCCGCGTGTCGTGGCGGCAGACTGTACGAACAGTAGTAATCGCCGCGTCCGTCGGCGTCCAGGTACAGCGCTATCCAATGTTCGCCCGGTCCGTCGCCGTCGTCGGTGTTGCACACGAAGGCCGCAGGCAGAGCGCCGTCTATCATCGTAGGCAGTCCGTCTTTGGGTACGACACCGCGAAATATCGATCTGGTGCGCGGGTCCCTCGCTAGTAGTCTAGCGATCTGCAGGGTGTCCATCTCAGTAGTCGTAGATGACGTTGCGGCTCTTGTCTATTTCCAGCACGGACTCGAATTCGGCGTAGGCGATGACGTTCACGGTGGTCCGCAGCGCCTCACGGAAATGCAGCTCTATGCGCAGGTTGCCCTTTTGTACCAGATGGAAGCAGGGGCCATCGCACTGGTCGGGGGTCAGATCAAAACCGAAGAAGGTGTAGCCGTATCGGTAGTCGCTGCGAGTCAGTCCGTTCCCCTCGTCCTGCCACATCTTGCCAGTCGAGGAGAACAGACTCATGTAGCTCCTGACGAAGAGGTCGTCTTCGAAGTTGGGCTGGAAAGGTTTGGAGGGTATCTGTCGTCCGTCCACGTACACTGCGTGGAAGCTGATGGTGTTGTTCTGGGCGTGAAACGGATTCTTGTCGTAAGCGCCGTTGTACGCATCGTTATCGATGCAGCACAGCACCAAACGTTTCGGTAGGGTACCGAGGAACAGGTTCTCGTGCGTGTGCGACCGAGCACCCGCGGGAATGGAATACACTTTGCAGTCGACGGACCGCATCGGATACTTGACTGTGCTCTTCTCGAGAGCCTTGATGTGGGCCATCTGCACGGTCGGATTCAGGGTGGCCTTCTTTGCAAACAAGGTGGCATTGACTATGGTTATCCTGTAATCAGGGTTGTTCCCACCAGCCATGCGCGCAAACGCAGCCTTACTGCGCACCAGTCGTATCTTGACATCGACGCCGTTGATCAGGAATTTATCTTGCAGATACGCGTAAGTGTTGGTCGAAGGGGTCACGAGCGTGCCGTTCAGGTAGACGTCGACTTGACTGAACAACGAATGCAGCTAGTTACTGACAGGACCCACGGGATCGGCCAAGTCGAGATCGTCCCCGTTGGCTCGCGTCACCTTCACATGCACGTGTAGCATCGTGTTGGCGAAATCCAGGTAATCGTCGCCCGATCCGGGTATCAGGAATTCTATCGGTCCACCCGAGTCCAGAGAGGCCATGGGCTGATGTTCCACTACGTGACTGTCGACTATGCTTTTCTGAGTGGGGGGTACGGTAAAGAGATCCAGCTCGCTCTTGACCCCTTCACACGACTGTCTATGTACGAAAGCCATCGTCGTTGCCGAATATGTCGGCCTCACGTTTCGTGGACGTCCGTCTCTTGCGCTGTCTCGTCGCTGTAATGCCTCCTTTCTTCGCAGGCGCGCGTTTTATACGTTTACGAGGTCGCACGCCAGGGATCACAAGGCCACGCAGCATGCTCCTACCAGCGTCCGTGACGCGTCTTTTGGCTGCCTATTTTATCCTCTACCCAACGCCACGGCACCTCTCTTGATGAGTGGCATGGCGCTACGCAGCAGACCTCCGAACAGACTGCCTAGTCCGTGACCTCGTTGGTATGGTACACCGGCGAAGTAGGGCAGTGCACCACCCGCCTGACGCGCGTAATACTCGTTGTAATTAATCTTCAGAACAGTCCGGTCCTGCGTCGTCGAAAATGAAGTGTCACCGTCACTCTTTCCGTACTCGAATAGCACGCGTCGTCCGGTGTCGTCTCTTATATCCATCTCGATCGACTTGAAGTGCGAATACAACAGAGGCACGTAGTGAATGTTAGTGAACCTATCAGATACCGTGGCACCGTGACTTCCGCTAACCGGGAGGGCTTGCAACAAAGGCGCGAGACTGTCACCTACTATACGAGATTCCACGACGTCCGTGTAGACGTAAATGGTATCGAACCCGCGAGTCATGCTCACCACGTCGTCAGCTTCTTTACAGAAGGGGTACGGAGCATCAGGACTGTGTGTAGGTGGTATAATCACGGTGGCTGATGGTGTGACACCGATATCCGTTCCACCTAGTCTCGGGTGAACGTACTGACGTGTGCTGTCTGCTGCTATTGCTGCTGCTGCTGCTGCTGCTGCTGCTGCTGCTGCTGCTGCTGCTGCTGCTGCTGCTGCTGCTGCTGCTGCTGCTGCTGCTGCTGCTGCTGCTGCTGCTGCTGCTGCTGCCGACGGACTGGTGACGACCGACTTACGAAATCCTAACATAGGTCCCAACGCCCTGTGGTAGGGTACGGTGAACACGGTGTCGGATGACATGTGCAATGTCATTTTTTGAGTGATGACGTTGTAGGTCAATTTAGCTCGTGTCTTGTCCGTCGACATACTGTCCAGTCCCTCGTTTATGCGGTTCATCATTGTCACAGGACCTTTGTAATACCCAGAGGCTAACTTCGTACTCGGGGTAAGACCCGTAGGATTTTTCTCACCGAGGAAGAACCAGACATCTTCCTCTGTAACGTTGTACCAAGTATGTGGGTACTGTATCTCTGCTAACCCACACTCCCACTCGCCAGTCAGGTCGATACGTTGAGGCAAGTCCGTGATGTAATGGACAAACGTATTGTCGGGATACATCTTCATGGAAGCGTTGCTAGGCAGTGTCAGGTAGAAATCAGTCGCCATTGCGTCTCAACGTTGAATTGGGGAGCAGGTAACCCAAAGAACTACTCAACAGGGCCGTCCACAGATTAGAATTCTCGTGACCTGTGGTCAGGTTGTAAATGCTTATCAGGATGACCATGAACAAGACGAGGACCTGACACAGAAAGACTATTTCCTCTTTAGGACACACGGTACCGAGCAGATGCCAAGGAGTACTGTCCTCTTCGCTCTGCGCGTCAGTACTGTCCTCTGCTGCTGTTACTGCTGGTACTACGTCCTCTTGTTCCTCCTCTTCTATGATGGTGGTGGTGGTGGTGGTGGTGAAGTCTCGTGTTGTCGTGTCTTGTGTCATTTCTCGAATGAAGTGTCACCATACGCGCTGCTAGTCTTTATAGTCCAGTGGACGAGTGCCTTGGCATCGATCCAGCTGTTGAATTTGGAGGGGTAGCCGAACCATTTCACCAAAGCCTCCGTTCATCTACCTACCTTACGACGCTGCAGTACCGCTTCCACGCGGTACACTTTATCGGCGGGTACCGACACCTTCTGCAGTTCCAGTTCGTAGAAGGTGCCGTCCAGCACTTCGCCGAGATCGTCCCTCAATCGGTACACGGGTGGATCGGAGGGATGAACTTCGTGTATCGTGAACATCTCTTCGCTCCAATTCGCCGCGTAGCCCTTTTCGAACTTACCTTTGTACTTGCTGATGCGCACGCGATCCGACACACGCAACTTGGGCACGCCCTTACCGTCGTGTCCGTACTGGCGCTGCCACACTTTTTCCTGGTTCTTTGCACTTACCTGTGACGGAGCCATACCGATGCTGCGGTGGGGGGTGTTGTTGTACGATCGCACCAAGTCCTGAAGGACGTCGATGTATCGCCACGTCTGATGTTTCGTGAAGTATCGCCACATGCGCGTTTTCAACGTTCTGTTGAATCTTTCCACGATGCTCGCCTTCGTCTCCGCGTTGTGCGTGGAAAAGTGATGGATGCCGTACTCCCGCAATTGAGTCTGAACGGATTTATTAAGAAATTCCAGTCCTTGATCGGTCTGCAACATCTTTGGCCAATCGTTGGTGAACACTGTTGACAGCGCTGCTACCAACGACGGCGCGGATTTGTTCTTTATGGGAACACACTGAGCCACCTTCGAGAAGACGTCGATCACCGTGACGAGAAAGGTCATACCGTCGTTGTCTTTTTTCAAATTCGACAGGTCGACGAGATCGGCCTGCCACTGCTGATGTCGACCACCCACGATGACGCGTCGTCTCCTGAAATGACGTCTCGCCGGTTTGTGTAGGGTATAGGCGTCTTTTTCCGACAACCATTTTTCGACCATTTTTCGTGGCATGCGCGTGACGCATCGCAAGGCATCGACACCACCGTAACTACCTACCCTTGTCGGATCGAAGTAGACCGACCTCAGCGGTTGTTCTTTTCTCGGCGCCATTAAAAGAGTTCCGATGGATTTGTGGTGGTTGTGACGTTGACTCCGCAGCACGGTTCTTGACAAGTGACGACGAGTACGCTGACATACACCAGAACCCCCACTACCACACCCACAACGATGACGAATGACCGATAATCTTGTAGTGAAACCATACCCCGAATAGGGACTATAGTATAAGAATTCGGGCTATACCGTTAGCAAGCAAGTAAAGTCCACCGCCAAATATCGCAACGATGACGGAACGGTACGTGTCCTGTGGATCGCTCGACATCGTAGCGCTCACTGTGCTACGGTCACGTGTCGCACCGTCTTAAATGTCTTCCCAACTAGCCAATGACGCCTAAGCCTTGCGTTGACGTTCTGGAGGTGGGGTGAGCATGGAATGTTCCATCTGACTGCGTCGACGAGCGAGGGTGTCCAACTGAGCGATCTTCGTGCACTACCCGCACCACCAGAGCGAGGAGTAGCCGGTGCTCGACGACGATGACCTGGAGTGGGTGTCGTCGTCGTCGTCGTCGCCTGACGTGTGTAGGCTCTCCTTGCGACGTTACCGACCAACTCCATGGGCAGGTTTATGGCACGGAGTTGTCGTGCGAATGGTTGCCATCCCGTTGGATCGGTCTTTCTCTTACGCAACAGATCATTCACGAGATCCACCACGTTACTTCCAGCAACCGGCACACTTTCGTGGATCAGTTCGCCGCGAGCGGTCCACGCGATATCTCTTTTGAGATGTTCCATCAAACGTCTGGCTTTGGCTTGCAAGGTCTTGGGAACGGTGTCCACGACGTCGGCCTCTATTCCGCTAGTAGCAGGAGCTCCTACTGCCTCCTCCGTCGCCCCCGCCCTCGCCCCCGACTCGTTCACCGTGACCACGCGTACGGGTTCCTTGACGTGTTTATCGGACAAGACGTTGTACCGTTGCAACACCTAATTATACAGTGTTACCTTGGTCCTATCGTCGAGGTCCTTTCTGTCGAGGATGGTCATCATCTCGTCATCGAGAGCTTGCACCTTCTTACCTAAGGTGTCCGTCGGGGGTGGGGGTGAACGAAGCGTGTCCAACACTCGTGGGTCCACCAAGGTCATATTGCGTGCGTGTTCCATGTCTCTCTCTGTCTCTACCTCTTGAGCAGCACCCCTCGGAGCAAGGTTAGAAAGACCGAACTTGCCAACGGTGCTAGGAAGGCCGACAGGAAACCTCCGCTCTGTCCCTCGCCGACCTGCTGTTGCAGCAAGATGCGTCTTCTCCTGGCAGCTGGCGTTTGTCTCTGAGCCAACTCGCGTACTTTCGTCCTGTATTTACTCAAACGTCGCCTCTGTAATTCGCTCAATGGGATGTTATTTTTTAATATGTTGTAGGCACACTCGGCTAGTGCACACAGCAGATCGGCGTCGGCGTTGGCGATGATGGCCCTTTTCAGTCTGTTGCTCTTGATTCTGTTCAGTGCCTGTATGCACACAATGTGTCTCTTCACCAGGTCAGACATGGTGCGAATGAAGAGACATCGTCTGGAAAGATGGCCGTGCGCAGACGCATGTCCTCGGGCGTTTCCTGTTTGAGATCGACCAATAGATAGCCGTACGGTACCGACGTAGCGTCTTTAAAAGCCTCTTGAACGAACATCTGCCGAGCCAAGTGCGACATCTGCAATGCGTCACGAGGATTCTTGAACACCACCATGTACTGAGAATTCAGACTGATGGTACGACTCTCTTTGTTTTTAGGGAACAGGTTCTGTACGAGATACAGCACGGATGTGTTCCTGTGATTACTTTTTTTAGTGAACAAGGTCGTGACCCGTTCGTCCGTTTCTGCCATGAGATCGTCTATGACGATGAGGTTCCTCGTCGACGAATCGAACATGCTCGCACTCGGCAATTCTTCCTCGAACCGCACATCGCCTAAGTCCATCGTTGCGTAAGCCTCTTGCCATTCTCCGTAACACCACGTGATCCGTTTGGGGGGTGGATCGATCATCGCAGCAGCGTGACGCAGCATACGCGTCACGAAAGTACTTTTGCCGCATCCCATCGGTCCGGCGACGATGCACGTGAAAGGATGTTTCCACCGTGCGTCCATGGTCGCTTATGAAAGACGACCAGAGTGCATCGCCTTTTTCTACACGTCCACCGGACCCGTGCTCACCCCGTCTTCGTGCACCACGCGTTTGACGTAGAAATAGGTGAGAGCCGCTCGTTCCTGCACATACGTCAACACGGTCGAGTGAAGCACTCGGAACCCGCGGTTCTTTCCACTTCCGCTCCGACGGTTGGTGAGCACCTCTAGGAACGCGTTCTTGTTGATGTCGTTGTGACGTTTGCTCAGTCCTTTGGTGCTGTATTTGTCGGTGGGTCCGAAACAATAGTACGTCTTGCTACACAACCCCACAAACCCGGCACCAGACCACTCCACCTTGAACAGACCCGGTGTCCTCTTATCATACGCCCTCCGCGCCTTACAGCACGCCTCGTCGCCGACCCACGGTCTATTGGCGAATCGACAGCGCACGTACTCGTTCCGATGGTCGTCGCAACATTCGGACGGCAGTCATTCGGAGCGGTGCTGGAAGTAATGTTCTCGTAGTTCCGGGGTCACGAGGGCGTCGACGGACTCGGCAGCCAAGGCCAAATAGGCGGAGTCTGTATCCATCTCACAGCACTGAAAAAGAGGGCGCTCCAGGTACCTGTTGATGAAGTCGTAATAGAACTACAACATGCACGTCTTGGCGTACTGTAGAACGAAGAATCCCACGTGTACGGGCAGGGTGTACGTGACGGTTTTCTTGTTCATCTCTACCTCGTACGCGTCGTCAACGACGAGGTCGAGTTGTCGGAATCGTATATCGTTGACCATGAGCGATGCTGCCTTCTCCGTGCAGTAGTTGACGTCACGATATCGGTCCACGTTGGTGATGGTCTATCCGTAAAACGAGTTTCCCAGCAACTTCATGGTGTCAGCGATGATGGCCTTGTGCGAGTGGACATCTCCCTCGAGTCGCGCCGTGGACACTGCATCGCCGAACCGTCGGAAGCACGGGATGGGATCGTACTCTACGATCTGGTAGACGTGCGTCACCTCGAGACCATGGTCCATATACCATCGCAGCAGAGGCGTGGCGAGCAAGATCTTATCGCCTCGATAACTGCCCACGAGCATGCTCCTCGGAGTCGCCATGATGTTGTGCTCCTCGGCGTATCGGCGCATCAACGGTCCGAGATCGTCGCGTGTCAGACGGATGTTCTTGAACACGGGCTGCATCTCGGCAAAGTGTTCGCGCAATGATTCCGGTACGCAAAGGTCACACTCGATCAGACCGAACACGGTTCCGGCACGCACGCCACTCAGGATCTGTTGCGACGTCATCGTCCATCGCGCGTGACGTCGTCGTGGAAATGCAGCATCCAGACACTTTTTCACGACAGGATCTCGTCTCATCTCTTTCACTCGCATTCCCACAACTCGACGACCTTGACAAAGTGACGTAGGTAGGCGGTGTTCTTTAGGGTCTCGGCGAGCAGTTCAGCCATGGGTTTCCCGTTGACTGCGTTGACCTCTTGACGGGTGCACGAGTGACCATGAAAAAAACATCCGTGGTACTGATAAGCCGTTTTCGTTTCGCTGCACCACCCGTCCACCAAAAGTTTGCCTATTCTCTTCTCTCGACTGTTGATCTGGTGTCGTATTACCCGTCCCGTGCGTTCTGATTCCCACGTCAACCATTCCGCAGTCATATGTCCGTACAGCTGCGCCGATTCGGGTCGGAAGTCGTTATCTTCCCGTCGTCGCGTGTACCATCCCATAGGCATGTCTTGCATGAGCGACCACAAGTACACGGCGTTGGCATCGTTCGGACGATCGACCGGCACGGACGAGCGGCTTCTCCGTACTCGTGCTGACGTAGCGTGGTGACCCCTTTCTCGTGATAGCGGTGAAAAATGAGCGAAGCTCCGCCAACCACGTGAACTTTGACGAGGTGATGAAGATCTTTATTCTTCTCGTTGAAGATGGTAAAGTAGGTCTTCTCTGGAAGGTCGTTGAACAGGTAGAGCAAGGTCAGACCAGGTACGCTGATGCCTTGCTTGAACATGTCTATGCCACGTTGTTGGTAGAAGTCAAACTGTCTATCGATGGCCTGCAGAAAGGGAACCACGTCCCTATTGTTGTAACAGACGAGAAGGTCTCGCAAAGTCGTCATGTCATTGTCGCGCCAGGCCTCTTGACAACTGGCATAATCCTCGTCGGAAATACCTTCGTTCTTCAGTCGACTGAAGAAGGCCTCTTTCGATGGAAGAGCGGTGTCGTCGAGCCTCTCCAGACAGTCCATGTACTCGTACGGGAAATGACCTTTCGTCACCTCGCATCCGTACGCTTTCAGATACTTGTCGTAACTGAACCCGGGGGCTATGTAATTGGTCATGTCTAGGAATTTCAGCTGATCCGTCGAAAGACACATGAAAGTGTTGTTGCGTTTGACGACGAAAAACGATCCGATACCATCGTTCTCTTCTTCTTCTTGTTCGTCTGTCTTTGACGTGGATAGGAAGTAGGGTATGAGGAACTGTTTGATGGCATTGAGATCATACTTACCCGAATTGAATCCGATGACGGGTAACTGATGCATCCATCCATAAAGTTGTCCCTTCAGCTTTTTGTATGGATTGGTTGCTGGTCGAGATTGCTTGTCGTTGGCTGATCGTGCAGTCTCCTCCCGTTCGTTCCAGTTCGTCAGCGCTTCTGCGAGTTGTTCCAACACATCCTCGTACCAATCTTTGATATTGTCGTACGCAGCGTCACTCATTGCTCGCAAGATATCCATCATGGAGCCCACCAACTTGTTGGTGTCTCCATCCGTGACGAGACATTGCACTTGCTTGTACCCGGGCACGTTGGACGCCGCGCTGACGCTCAATGGGACGTGACGCGCAACCCAGTGGACCTTGTCACTGTCCGACGGAAGTTGTTCGGTGTCGAACCAACACTCGAAGTCAAAGGTGGCTCGATACGGATAGTAGCGCAACGATTCAGCCACACGAATGTTCTCGTCGTACAGACGTTCGAACACCGATGGGGTCGAATGGTACACGCCGCCAGGATAGACTCGACGCACACACCCCGCACACGCGCGCTCGTGTCGACATAGCGCCCATGCATCTTTCCATAACGAGTCACCGCACTTCCGGCATCTATACGAGTTGCAGTACATGCGTACATCTTGGATGAATGAAAAATGTGTCTCGTGAAGGTTGAGATACATTGTTTCGGGGTAATTGCATAACGATCGACGGACCAGTTCGGCGATCGACTTGTCATCTTCTGCATTCGGTTTGACGAGCTTGTACACGCACATGTTCGTTTGGAACGTGGTCTCGATGCGATAGAGTTCAACCAGCGTGACCCCGGCAAATTCTGTCATGGGTACATGGTCTTGATCGTACGCCTCGTACAGCGTCTTCACCGCCGGTTCCAATCGATATAGATCGCATCCTCGATGCAGGGCCAGACATCGGGCGAGACACAGGTTATCATTGTACCTCTTGTTATTGTTGGGTTCCGTTTCCAGACCGATGACGCTTTTCTTCTTCTTTATGTAGACTGGAAGGGAGGTCGTCCGTACACACCCTATCGGGTGATCGATGATGTGGTTGACGAAGAAGGTAACATTGGTCACGAGTTCGCACACCCAAGCTGAATCCGGTCTTTGATTGATGGCCCATTGTAAGACGTCGGTTTCTCGGATGCGTTCGAGAAAGTCATCAAAGTCCTTGCTGTTGGTGATGAGACTGGGTTCGTCCAGGTAGCGTCCACAGCAATTACATGAGGAATGATATTACTTGTATTGACCCGTGTTCTTGTTTCTCAGAATGAACCCGTAACTGAGGTTAATCTTGAATGCATTGGTCTGTTCCTGGAACATGATCTTCAATGGAGCCTCTAGGATGGTCGTGTCTAGCGTGGTTAATCTGTAATCGTACCTGCATTGGAGGGGACCTCTTGATACGTGGGTCCTTATAGTCGACCAGTGATTTCGAACGACATCTAGCAGTTCCGTCGACAGAGTGTCAGAGAATTCGATCGGGTGGTTCGATGGGATCTTCTTCGGTGACGAGTTGGTGGCGGGGTGGGGTAGTGTCTTCCCTTTTTGATCTCTTTGGTAATGGCGGCTCGGTGACGTCGGCACACGCGGTTCGTGTGTGTGTGGTCAGATCGCGACGTCTTTCGAAATTCCGTCCACATTTCTTACACGTGTAGACGATGTTTTTTCTACTACTACTACTACTACTACTACTACTACTACTACTACTACTACTACTACTACTACTACTACTACTACTACTACTACTACTACATACCGACCTTACGTGACGCTGTAGGTTGTCCAATCTCCTGAACGTGACACCGCATTTCTCGCACACGTATTTCGCTCTCTTTGCGTGGTCGCTAGGTGGCACCACTACAGGCGGTGCCAGTGAGTACGAATAAACGTCGCAAGATGGCGTTGAATGACTCTGTACGTATTGTTGTAGCTCTGCACACGTGTCGAAGGCGAGTCCACAGTGACGACATAGATGTATTTTCATGGTGATGACTGCATCTACAACTGAGAGGTCACGGACCCTCAATCCATCTATATAACGCCTGTGGGGTGGTGATGGTGTATACTAAGAAGTGATTGATGTGTGTGTGCGTGCGTGCGTGTGTGTGTGCTTGTGTGGGGTGATGAATGATACGGCGTGTTCCTGTGACAATGGCTACTATTGTCCATTATGTCCAATATTATTGACTATGGGTTCCCTTTAAACTTTGGAGGGGTGTCACTCGTAGGAATATGACAATGACAACACGTTCCATTTCTTTTTTGACACTTTTATTAAATAAAATACATATGTTGTGTATGAAATATATATATATATATACTGTACTGCTATGAAAGGATAGACTTTTATATATAAGATGATGACATATGACGGTGGTTTGTGGGTATGTTAATACCGCGACAGTGACCAGTAGCTTGCGATCATTTACCGTCGCGCCAGAGGCTAGTGTGATGGAATTGACTTGTGGGCTTTTACACCACGACAGAGGTCACATGCGTGAATAATGATTTATATATAGAGGTCGGTCTCTTCATATGCAAAGTACACTATATATATTTCATAGACTAAATAAGAGGATAAAGAATAAATAAATGTATTGATACAACACAAAATACATCTCAACAAAACAATATGATATATAAGATTAAAGAAAATAATGATATATAAGAGTAAAGACAATAATGATATATAATATTAGAAGATTAAAGACAATAATGATATATAAGATTAAAGAAAATATATTTAAAGACAATAATATATAATAACAATGACTAAGTCTATGCAAAGGATACTATATAGGTTTAATGACAATAATATGATAACAATTACTAACTAAGTCTACAGGAGGCCTATGACCCAGTGTGTGTGTGTGTGTGTGTGTGTGTGTGTGTGTGTGTGTGTGTGTGTGTGTGTGTGTGTGTGTGTGTGTGTGTGTGTGTGTGTGTGTGTGTGTGTGTGCGCGTGTGTTCACAACAACCATGGATTAATGTATGCGACTTCTTGTATTAAAAATGTGTGTCCTCCGACAGCATACTCTCGGCCACCTCAGTACACATGGCCTGGGTGGCTTCGGCGACTGTCAGATGTATTCATTATGTGGTGGGTCATAGCCTCCTGTATCATACTATAACATTGATCGGTGGTCAATATCGGCATGGACGATGCCAGGCTGTATTGATAACAGTAGCACTCGCACGGAGTCGGCATCGACGACAGTGAAGGCGACGGTGATGCCGGACTATGTTCGAACTGGTGATAGGCTGGTGACGACTGCGGTAACGACGACACCTGGGGTGATGATGGTGTTGACATTGACGGTGGTGGCGCCACCATTGATGACGTCGGCGTGTGTAACTGCGGTGGTGGGGGTGGTGGTGTCATTGACGGTGGTGGCGCCACCATTGATGACGTCGGCGTGTGTAACTGCGGCGGCGGGGGTGGTGGTGGTATTGGTAGCGTTGCTGCGGCTGTCCGGCGCTTTTTGTTTAGTACCAGCCGCAGATCGTTATCAGCTAACGGCGGCATGATGCGTTTGCGCGCCGTTGCCGCCTTCTCGTCGTCTTTCTCGTACGTTGTTTTAATTTCGTCGAATAGGTCGTTGTTGTCGTTGTCATACGCCTCCCGCAGCTGTTTCAGGCCGTTATGTATCTATAGACCGGACAACAAAAGACACACCTGTTTAATCACTGTCAGTAACATCGTTCTTACCTGTATATCGACTGGCATTAAGCACTGGCCATATAAGCCTTAATGGCTTCCTAAGGCGTAAAGTGATATTTACTTTGCTAAAAAAAAAGTTAACATAGAGCTAAATGTAGTACATACTTAGCTAAATAGCGGTAACATGCCATTAAAAGTTATACTTAATATGCTAAAAGCGTTAACACACAGCCAAGAGTGGCAATTACGTAGCTAAAATGTGTTAACATACAAATAAAAGTGATATTTACTTGGCTTAAAAGTGTTAACATGCAGATAAATGCGGTAATCACTTAGCTTAAAAGCATTACATACGTAACTAAGTGTGACAAAATACATATATAAGCGGCATTTTCTTAGACAAATCGATACTCTTTCTCATTACTCGTGCTATGTATGATTCATACGAAAACTAATGCCCTAAATATGTTAGATGTACGCATACAAGTCAACTCGTTGATGCATACCCGCTGTCTTTATTAGCCAGACAAGACGTCACGTGGTCTACTCTTTTTAGAGAAACGACAAAAATAATAATAATGAAATCTGAATTTCATCATAACTGACATAGAAAAAATTACTGCACAGCGTTTTAAGCGCAAATGACGGGTTTATCTTTCAACTTGTTCAGACTCGCATACATCCAGTGGGCGAACCAACGCTTTAACTACAGCGCTAATATGATTACATTTAAAACGCGCATTTCCCGAGTACCAAAACCCACAAGTCATCTGTTAGTATCGTCTTAATGCGTCCTTTCGGGAACGCGGCAGAACGGTGTCATATTACGGAATGCAACACGATCGCATTCCTAACATGGTATGTAGCCCACTGCATTCCGCGGAACGCAAGCATATACCCTACTCCCTCCAGATAGACTCACGAGCCATTCAGCCTCCTTATCTAATTAATCATCCACGATTTTTTAAATAAAACTCCTATGCATAACTTTTATGAAACTAAAACCGACAAATCACAGCTCTTTATACCATTCACCGATAACGTACTGAACCCTGATTGATTAGCTCTCATTCATTGATACCGTACTCAATAACCGCCACGTCAGCGATATGTGGATTTTTTCCTCTGGATGTTCACTCAATAACCGCCACGTCAGCGATATGTGGGTTTTTCCGCTGGGTTTTCATTGATTTTAAAATTAAATTCAGTCGCCAGGGGGCGCTCTAGGGTTACGGATAGGGTTATGGGTCACCGCCAGGAGCCGCTCAGGATACCCAGAAGGCTGTGCGACCGGAAACCGGATGACCCTCCGAAACAGGGGGCCTCTTTTACCTGGTCATTTCCTCTCATTAACTACTAACGGCCTCGAAGAGAAGATGGACGTGCTAGAGCAGTACTCTCAACAGAAGTCATTGCGCATTTCAGGGATCCCCGAAAAGGACGGCGAAGACGTACTCGAGGTGACACTCAATCTGGTGAACTCATCACTTCTCCCACCACTGACGATAGAGGAAGTTGACCATGTCCACCGTGTTAGCCCCAAATTGCCAAACAAGACATGCCCAATTCTGATTAAATTGGCAATATACAGAGCGAGACGCTGTGTCTTTGCAACACGTAAAAACTACAAACTGGGACAATCAGCCACAGGTACATCAACAACACCATCGTCCCATTCTGTGTATGTCAACGAGGACCGAACCAAACTACGAGCACACCTCTCCTCCGAGTGTCGTAAGACACTTTGACATTACTATAAATCATCATACATTATATACACACACCGTATATATGTTTTGTTCATGCTGCTGTACATAAACTACCAATACAGGCAGGCTAAAATGTTATTACTGCAATACTAAACAGTGAGTTATCATGTTTCTATTGATAAAATCCACATTGTTGTACTCATACTTACTGAATAATATGTACTGTCTAATTTCTTTTGCACACTTTGAATCACAGCAGAAATACATGTTTACTCCGATCGACAATGGATAAAGATAAATCTTTTTGTCAAATATGTACAAAGAGAGTGCATAGTTGTTCCACTGTTTTACAATGCACTGCTTGAAAAGGGTTCTTTCACATCAATTGTATTACAGGATTTAACAAACAAAATGCTCGAGATTATTGTGAACATTGGTATTGTATTAAATGTTGGCGGTGGTGTGGCAGTCTGCATAAAAGATTACAAATCTTCTTTACAAATTTAGAGAAGATTTAGACAAAAGTAATGTAGACATAGTGTGTTTTTATTGAATTGGACAAGAGTACACTTAATTTTAACAGGAATGTCATTATAGGAGTTGTATACAGGCCGCCAGACAAAGACATTAATGTATTTGTAACAATCTTGCATACTATCTTAAAGACTATTCAAAAAGAGAACTGCCTATGTTATCTGATGGGTGATTTCAACATCAATCTGCTAAATGTTGACAAACATGTACCTAGCTCCAAATTTCTTGAATGTATATATATTATGTCATATATCCCTCTAATTAGCAAACTAACTAACTACATCTGCCACACTTATTGACAACATTTTTACTAATAACATAACTATTGATAGCGCATAGACTTGTTCCGGTATATTATATTAAGATATCAGATCATTTTCCTGTGTTTTTCTACATTGATAATAATCGTTGTTTAACATACATACATACATAACTAAAAGGCTCTATACTGACCAGAACATAGCAAGGTTTACAACAAGTCTATTTAATGCTGACTGGTCTAAAGTTAATTCTGAGCTTGACAACCCAAATAATGCATATGCTGCCTTCTATTCAGAGTTTGGTAAGCATTATTCATGAAGTAACAGAATAGAAAGCCATGGTTTAAAGACATAAAAAAATTATTTGTTTACTACAAAAAATCACCTACCCTTACTAATGAAACCAATTGTAAGGTATATCGCAATAAGCTTAACTCAATTGTAAGAATAGCTGAAAGAAATCATTATCAATATTTGTTAAAACAAAACCAGTTGAATCTTTTTAAATCATTGCAACTCATTAACCAAATTGTTGATAAAAACAAGAAGTCTGCCCCACCACCGAAGATGACTATTAATAATCAGTTAATAACCGATAAAAAGGTGATTGCCGAATACTTTAATAACTATTATGGTAATATTGGATCATCATTGACTGAAAAGATCAGCCCAAATGGTATTGACCCATCAATGAATATTAAGGATCGAAACTTGCATGCAGAAAGTCGCTAAAGTTACCTCCTTTGTATATCTGGATAACTTTAGCGACTTTCGTATCATCTGGAAAAATACCTTTAGCCAACGACAAGTTAATAATGTGTGTTAAGGGAAGTATGAAGGCATGATATGCTAATTTAACTATACGTTGAGTTATTAAGTCCCAACCAGGACTTGTTTCTATTTCATCCTCTCCAACAGGTGAGATAAATATTGTATGCAAGTTTCGATCCTTAATATACATTGATGGATCAATACCATTTGGGCTGATCTTTTCAGCCAATGATGATCCAATATTAACATAATAGTTATTAAAGCATTCGGCAATTACCTTTTTATCAGTTATTAACTGATTATTAAGTCATCTTCGGTGGTGGGGCATCTTCGGTGGTTTTTATAAATAATTTGCTTAATGAGTTGCAATGATTTAAATAGATTCGAGTGGTTTTGCCTTAACAAATGTTGATAATGATTTCTTTCAGCTATTCTAACAACTGAGTTAAGCTTATTGCTATATACATTACAATTGGTTTCATTAGTAAGGGTAGGTGATTTTTTATAGTAAACAAATAATTTATTTATAATTTTTATGGATGTCTTCAAACCATCTGAAAGCCATGGCTTTCTATTACTGTATTTTAGTTTAACCATTACTTCATGAAAGTAGTTAGAATTATGCTTACCAAACTCTGAATAGAAGGCAGCATATGCATTATTTTGGTTGTCAAGCTCATAACTAACTTTAGACCAGTCAGCATTAAATAGACTTGTAAACCTTGCTATGTACTGGTTGGTATAGAGCCTTTTAGTTATGTATGTTGGGTTTACATGTGTTAAACAACGATTATTATCAATGTAGGAAAACACAGGAAAATTATCTGATAAATCTGAATATAATATACCAGAACAAGTCTCTGTGCTATCAATAGTTATGTTATTAGTAAAAATGTCGTCAATAAGTGTGGCAGATGTAGTTAGTTCGTTGCTAATTAGAGGGATACATGACATAATATACATACATTCAAGAAATTTGGAGCTAGGTACACGCTTATCAACATTTAGCAGATTGATGCTGAAATCACCCATCAGATAACATAGGCAGTTCTCTTTTTGAATAGTCTAAGATAGCATGCAAGGCTGTTACAAATACATTCATGTCTTTGTCTGGCGGCCTGTATACAACCCCTATAATGATGTTCCTGTTAAAATTAAGTGTACCCTTGTCCAGTTCAATAAAAACACTCTATGTCTATATCACTTTTGTCTAAATCTTCTCTACGTTTGTAAAAAAAGCGAATCTTTTATACAGACTGCCACGCCACCGCGCTATTTATTTTTTCTATAATTATTCGCTGTATGGTAACCTGCGATGTTATAAATATTGACATTGCTTTCCTGGAGCCACGTTTTAGAAAGTCCAATTATCGAAAAGGAGTGATGGATATTAATTAGCAAAATAATTTTCAAATTTTTGATGGTGGCGAAGCAGACTTCTAATATTGATATGAACAATAAAAAATGTAGTATGCATTACACCAAGTTGTAAGCATGGCTTATTAAAGATATCTTCTATATAATAATTACACTAATTCGTGTTTTGTGTAAATTTACAATAATAATCAGGATCAGTGTTAAATAGTATGTTTGTGTCTGACTCACTGTTAATTTCAAACAGTATGAATATTTTTTCCTAGTTCATGGAATGACAAAGAAATATACATCCAACTTTCAGAAATGACGTCTATAAATTCACTATCATTGTCGATATGATTCTATGGAAAAATACTGGACATATATTTAATACAGTACCAATGTTCACAATAATCTAGAGCATTTTGTTTGTTCAATCCTGTAATACAATTAATGTGAAAGAACCGTCTTTGTACATATTTGACAAAAGGATTTATCTTTATCCATTGTCGATCGAAGTAGACATGTATTTCTGCTGTGATTCAAAGTGTATGTTCAAAAGAAATTAGACAGTACATACTATTTAGACAGTATGAGTACAACAAGGTGGATTTTATCAATAGAAACATGATAACTCACCCTTTAGTATTGCAGTAATAGCATTTTAGCCTGCCTGCATTGGTAGTTTATGTACAGCAGCATGAACAAAACATATATACGGTGCGTGTATAATGTATGATGGTGTATAATAACGTCAAATAGATATACCATTGAAGGATAATACAGCGTGTGCATGTTACACCAGCAGCTTGTTGAGTTCCGGTTGATTCTTTATTGGGATTACCCGATTGGAACTATCCCGAATCAGGACATTCCCATCTACAGTCCAGACGTCGTTCAATTTGACGCTCTTTTTTTGTCTTATGACACTCGTAGAAAAGGTGTGCTCGTAGTTTGGTTAGGTCCTCGTTGACATACACAGAGTGGGACGATGGTGTCGTTGATGTACCTGTGGCTGATTGTCCCAGTCTGTAGTTTTTACGTGTTGCAAAGACACAGCATCTCACTCTGTATTTCACCAATTTAATCAGAATTGGGCGTGTCTTGTTTGGCAAATGGGAGCCAACACGGTGGACATGGTCAACTTCCTCTTCCTCTTGGAGATCTGCTTGTCTTTAGACTGGACAATTTGTCTCAATTCAGCAACCTCATGCCTTAGTTCGTTCACAAGCAACTCTTTGAGTTCGTTGGCCACCTTGGGATCGCACAGTGCCTCAAATAGCCCAGCAGAGAAATCTAACTCTTTCGCTGCCGACGACAATCCTCGTGAACGACTCATGGTCGACAGTGGCGATGGACGGTCGCTGTCTGTTGTTGTTGAGTTGGTCGCTGCATTGCTTTGGTTGCTGGGTTGGACCCTGTGCCCTGGTTACAGGCCAGTGCAACCAGAATATTTATGTACACGTACAAACAATCACTACATTAACGTTCACGGTCAACTGAATGATCCAGTGCAGATACGAATAAATGAAGTCTGTCGCATTCCCAGGTGTCTGCAGATTCGGTCGATACTAACTAGGTCAATGGAGGCTGACTTGGTTGTAAAGTAAAGTCCAAATACTGTATTTTCCACGTTGCGAAGGTGCGGTGTTACATGGTAATTTTAGAAATATTGAATAAATGTATGTATTAATAAAATAAACAGTTCTGGGCTCCTTTACATGTCATCTTTAATTTAAATCAATTGCCAATGTTCTATCCAGGTATTTAATTATTATTTTAAGTGCCTAGACCTAGTGTAGAATCTCGATAATTAATTATGCTGATTGGCTGTTGACGCTTCACGGGAACGCCTACAAAAAATGAAGTGGACAGTGGGTAACAACGAGACCACGCCTCCGGGGCCAGACTCTCTTCTCGGCGAGTTCACGAAGGCGAGCGAGAGTCGGATTAGCGAGACTGCATATGCACTGCCACTGCCGTGGCCAGTGCGTGTGTGAGCGATAATTTGGGTTGTGGCGATGTCGTGCGCTACCCACCACAAGCGAACTTACTACCAGTCCAGCGAATCAGTGTATGGAATCAGCGAATCAGTATATGAGCCTTTAGATTGGTATTTTTGTTCAGTTATTTCTCAACTCAGCGAGAAGTGTATATTTTGTATACAGTTTCCAAGCACTTGGACGCATAACGCTTCCTTTCGCCCCCTATCAGAGTTGTTGAGAACTAATTATTAATTGTTGTGGCTATATACCCATTTTTTAAATACAATATGAATAAACGTTGAGGTTCCTAAAACAAGGGACAAGTTTATTCAAATGAGCCATCTGTTCACTTATAATAATTTAATATGCTCACATAATAATTATTATATTCATCAATATCTGTAATATAGGCACGGTGAACCTATTCGGTCCCGCCACCTATCCGGACGTCTTGTTCCTAAATGTATTTGTAGTTTCAGTTTGATTTGCCAGCAGGTACCAAAAACCTTTAAGAAGAAGGAAGTACCATCTACAGAAAAGTTCCTCGACATAGGTTGCTGGTCAAGCCGTATGTATGAACCTTAAACCACTTGTTCTGTACCGCATTTGGTGCGACAGCGTGTAAATTGTAGCGTTAACCACCTGTAAACTGACCTAGTTCTACCAGTCTAAAGACTAGATGGAGCAAAGTAACTTAATATCCTTAAATAAGTTATTTTTAAGGTACAATAGTCGGAGGAATTGTTTGGCTTTAGTGCATACCGGCAAGTTACTGAGGTTTTACGGTTACTGTTTTGCTGCAGAAACCTAGTCATTGTATGGTAAATAAGGGTAACCTATGGCTATATCCTCTACGCTCTTCACTTCCTGGTAAACAAACACACGAACGAAATATAAATTGTCACTACCACGTCCGCTAGGTGGCAGTGCACTTGTTATGCCATTCATATACAGCATGTACATGGGTTAAGATCGTTATTTATTCCCCGACTCGTATTAGACCAGGGGTCGGCAACCTGCGGCCCGCGGGCCAACTGCGGCCCGCAGAGCTATTTCATGCGGCCCGCGGACTGATAGCGAGATTATGCATGGTGCGGCCCGCGCCCGCAATATTGATATATAAAATAAAAATAGTACGTCTTGTCTAGACTAAATTCTAGACGAGACGTCTAGGCGAAACATATCACATAATGCAACTCGGTAATACAATTTCCACGCGATGAACATATCAAACATTTCTCACTTCCTTAAAACTTTAATTAATTAAGTTTTGCCCACATGCAGACATGAACTTTCTATCTTTTTTTTGTTTGAGTGATAATGTGTTATTTTGAATAACACTCGTCAACACTCGTTAAATCACTGGCAGTTCCAGCACCCTCCATTCCAGATGAATGTGCAATATTAACAATTCCTGCACTAAACCGAAGTGCCCTGACTAGGTTGGGTTGTCATGCTGTGCCACGTGTACGAGCTGAGAATTGAGATTAGCGTATTCATGGAGAAGAAGGGTGGAGAAGTACCGACATTCACTGACCCCTTATGAATCTACGATTTTGCATTTTAGTCTGCGTCACGGAGCACCTCACTCTGCTGAACGCCCAACTAATCAATGAACTGTGCCCGTTTGTCTCCGCTTTCGAGACCAGGTTTTACTTCCCGACACTCATAGAAAACAAACTAGCTACTCCGGATATGTAGGCCTTCGTAGCATTCACTGAGCTGCTGAGACGGGAGTTTGCTGACCGATTGACAATCTCAGGGCTCGCAACAGGGAGTGAAAAAGTGAAGCTGAACTTCATGTAATGCAAGCCATGAACGCATCTAACAGATGGACATTTGGATGACGTGCTGAGGCTCGCAGTATCAAGTCTGCTGCCAAATGTGGGACACTTGGTGGCGCAGCAACTCTAGCATCAACATCTCTAGCATCAGGCGTCAGTGTCACAAGGGTCAACATGGCATCAGCGGCATGCCAAGAACACGTAACATGAATAATGTGTGTTTTTGAACAGCATAGTGACCATCGAACTGTTGTTCAAAATCAGACCTATTTACAACAGCAACGTATGCATGTTGCATATATATATATATGCATGCATGCATGCATATATATGTATGTGTGTGTGTGTGTGTGTGTGTGTGTGTGTGTGTGTGTGTGTGTGTGTGTGTGAGTGTGTGTGTGTGTATGTGTATGTGTATATATGTATATTTGTGTATGTATATACATATATAAATATATATATATATATATATATATATATATATATATATATATATATATATATATACATATATATATATATATATATATATATATATATAAATATATATATATATATATATATATATATATATATATATATATATTGTACGTGTTACAAGAAAGATAATATCCTTATGTGCGCGCGTGCGTGCGTGCTTCCATGTGCGTGCGTGCGTGCGTGCGTGTGTGTGTGTGTGTGTGTATGTGTGTGTGAGTGTGTGTATGTGTATGTGTATATATGTATATTTGTGTATGTATATACATATATAAATATATATATATATATATATATATAAATATATATATATATATATATATATATATATATATATATATATATATATATATATATATATATATATATATATATATATATATATATATATTGTACGTGTTACAAGAAAGATAATATCCTTATGTGCGCGCGTGCGTGCGTGCTTCCATGTGCGTGCGTGCGTGTATGTGCGGCCCGCTGACCTATTCCAAGTAACTAATTTGGCCCTCCGTTCAAAAAGGTTGCCGAACCCTGTATTAGACGAATGAAACACTGGTTACTTTGAGATGGAACTCATTTCGGGTATTATCGCACACTAACATAGTTCGTGAACATCGAAATGCACACATACGAGGACTGGAGGTTTTTTATCGTATAAATTAAGCCTTTTCAATTACCTCTGTCCTTATTGGCCCCTTCTCCATTAGTATCACAGGGAGTAAAGTCCCGAAAGGACACTTTCAGTTGTCGAAAAGCAAAACATTTCTATAAAAGAGCAATACTTAATACTGTGGACTATTCCATGAGAAGCAATAGGGCACGGACCACAGTCATGTTTCCTATAGACGACCATTATAACGTTCTTGCGACTACATTGAAAATTTATCTTACAATTTTTTTTTCACAGCAAATGACAGACCCACTAAAACACCTGGTGTGTGAAATTCGTGAAAATGACATACCTCCTTTTCGAACTAATTGCTTCAACGCATGACACACCTGCATTTCTGCAATGAAATTCACCGTTTTCCAAAATATGAGTCCATTCTGCCTGATGGCCAGTGTGTACTTATGCAACAGGTATACCAATCATTTCAAAGCTCATATGGTACTATGCACAAAAACATCACTTACACTCACTCATTCACACAATTTCTGCTCTCACTAATACACCCAAACTGCACAATTATTTTTTTTCCTAGGACTCATTATCTATGTAATGGCTGATGCTTTCTGACTGTGGTCCGTGCCCAATATACTTATGATACTAATATGAAATTATATTAGTTAAGGTAAATTGGTAATCCCTAAATATAAAAAACATGTTTTCTCCGTATGTCATTCCTCAAGCTGTAGCTGAACCTTAAAAACAAATGGTTGCTAAATTACTAATACTCGTTATAACTCACCCACCCACTACCCACGCACCCACCCACCCACCCACCCACCCACCCACCCATTCACTCACTCTACAGTTCGTCAACAGTTAGCTCCTTGTGACGTTCAGAAAACGATCTACGTGTTTGTAGGCAGCCATGGCGGATCTTCAGACGCGCTATGTCGCCTCCATGGTTCTCAGTGGGTCCGGGGACGCTCTCGGCTACAAAAGGGGAAACTGGGAATTCTGCACCTCAGGGGAGGAAATCCACAAGGAACTTGCTGACCTCGGCGGGATCGACAACATTGACGTGGCAGATGCTGAGTGGATTGTCAGCGACGATACCGTCATGCACCTGGCGACAGCGGAAGCGCTGGTGGCGGCATCAAGCGGCCCAACCAGTAACCGCGAACAGCTCTACCTACAGGTATGTTAGGGCTCTGCTAAAACGAAACGTTTCAGGGTTTTTTCGCATTTAATTTGTTTTTACTTTTACACGATATTCCTTCTTTGAATTGGTCTAACCATCCACATAACCCATCTTTCAATGAACTTTCTGAATCAACATGTACCTCTAACATGCTTTTCCGAGGTAAATGTTCGTTCCTTTTACTTTGTATATGAATTCGTAGTCAAAAATACATATTATTGTTATAGTTTTGGGTCTATGAATCTATAGTTACTGAAAACAACCATTTGCAATTAAGGATATCACGCCTGTGGTTTACTGTGAAAACCATGTTGAACACACATCATCTTAATTTCATTAAGTGCGCCATACCGTTAGATATCCCTACGTCACGAGTGTCAAAATCTAGCAAAATTCGCTCACCAAATGAAAATATATTTTTACACCTGTTCCTAAAATTCCCATTACCGTATGGCTATGTTGTTTGCGTCCAAATTCAAGTTATGTAAAATGGTTTGACCTTAGTTTACTAAACCAGATCTCTTTCTGGCAAAATAACATGTTTGTATGAGGCTTTGCATTTGTTCTATGTATACCGGTCTCCCTTAACTGCACATGCGCTTGTCGGTCGCGCTGATTAACATATCTGCGCTCAGTCAACTGGAGAAACGACCGGAATCTCCCACTTTTAGAACACATTCTGAGTAAACCAGTAGCGTGATATTGATATTGATTTTAGTTGTGCATTGTTAGTTTGTATATCTTTTAGGTGCATAGCCCCCAAACCATGACTTTTGTTTAGCTTTAAAGCTGTTTGATAAAGTGCGACGGATTATGCTTGTCGACGTTATATCCAAACCTCTCACGCACATTTGCAATAATTCGTTTAAGACTCCTCTAGAATGAAAATAGTCAAGATAAAACCTATATTCAGAAGTGGTGCCAAAACGGAGATAGGAAATTATAGTCCAATTTCTCTTTTGCCACAATAAATTTTTTTTTTGGAGAAACTGTTCCTCAGTAGGTTAGACAACTTTATCAAGTCAGTGCGGTTTCCGTAAAGCTATGTCCACATCACATGCCGTAATGGAATTAATAGAGAAAATTTCAAATGCAACGGACAATACGAAACACGCTATTGGTGTATTCATTGATCTTAAAAAGGGCTTCGTTACAGTGGACCACGAAATACTTATCAAAAAGTTGAATTTCTATGGCGTGCGGGGTGGAGTTGGAAATGACTGGATAGAAAGTTACCTCACCAACAGGAAGCAATTTGTTGAAATAAATGGGTGCGCCTCGGAGCTGTTAAATGTAGCACGTGGTGTGCCTCAGGGGTCCAAAGCTATTTGTACTCTATATTAATGATATTTGTAACGTATCAAAACTAGCTAAATTAATACTCTTTGCGGATGACACAAATATATTTTGTGCTGGTAATAATTTAAAAGAACTACAAGGCATGATAAATGGGGTACTTGCCAAATTGGCTAAATGGTTTGCTGTGAACAAATTAACATTGAATCTGTCAAAAACAAATTACATGATATTCCGGAACCGTCCGCCTGATAATGAAATTAATCTGTTCATTAATAATCAACAAATAACCAGAGTACATATAACGAAATTTCTAGGTGTATATATTGATGAATCTCTAAACTGGAAATGTCAAATAAATAAGGTCAGAATAAAACTGTTGAAAGTTGCAGCAGGCAATAAGGCAAATTGTCTCATTGATCGAAATGGAATGTATGTATTATACTGTTCTTTGGTTTTACCATATTTAAGTTATTGCTGTGAAATGTGGGGAAACACCTACACCACAAACATTCATGGCATTACTATATTACAAAACGAGTAATTCGGTTAGTTTGTGGAGTAAAACGTTTGGAACATACGAGCACTCTTTTTCAACAATTAGGCGTTCTAAAATGACAGCTATTATTATGTTTAGGGCTTTTCATAATGAATTACCAAGTAATTTGCAAAATAATTTAAAACCATATATGTCTGTATAATATGGTACTAGACGGAACGATTCATTCTGCATAACTCGCTTTCGTACTAATGCAAAAATCAATGTACATCTCAATATATGGAGCGAGATTATGAAACTCCCTTAAAGGAAACATTACCACTTGTAGAACCATACAAGCATTAAAAAATGCTACAAGTTAGATATTATTGCAACGTATTAGTCACACTTTTATTTAGCAACGATTTTTAATTGTTACGTGTTGTAAGTAATGCAAATATATAATTACGTATCAAATGAGTTAACGGCTTAACACGCCACGGGGTGAACCATAGAAAAGTATTGCACTTCTGTTCACCCCATTTCCAACTCACCCTTGTGTACTCTTCAACAACTCGTTAACTTTTTTGCACATTTTGTTAGTAACTTGTTGTCATTTATTGTATCGTAATGGTGTGTTGGAATAAAGGATTGATTGATTAATGTGTTGGATTGAATATGTCTATATATATATATATATATATATATATATATATATATATATATATATATATATATATATATATATATATATATATATATATATATATATTGTCTGCAGCTCGCCGACGACTACATCAAGTCTATGCGGGACATGGACTACCGCGCTCCGGGACCGACATGTATGCGAGGTGTATCGGCTCTTCGCCCAGCCCAACCGGGTGGTTACCAAATACCCTTCAGTCAGGCTGCCGGTGGATGTGGCGGTGCCATGCGGGCCATGTGTATCGGGCTGCGCTACCCCGACCCGGAACAACTCGACGATCTGTTGGCCGTGAGCATCGAGTCAGGCCGCATGACGCACCATCACCCGACCGGCTTCCTCGGTTCGCTCGCCTCGGCGCTCTTCACCTCCTACGCCGTGCAGAACAAGCCGCCCCGGGCGTGGGGCGCCGGACTCATGGAGGTGCTACCGCGGGCACTGCAATACATCGTGGATGAGGGAAGGTTCGTGGAGGAGAACATCGCCACGTGGGATTACTTCAAGGACGCGTGGACCAACTACCTCAAGTCGCGAAGTATCTCCGACGGTAACTCTGATCCCGTGTTCCCGTCCGACTACGGAGTTCAAGCCCGCGATGATGTCTACACGTCGCTCGGCTACCGCGGAACAGCCGGCAGCAGTGGACACGATGCGCCTATGATCGCCTACGACGCAGTCATGGGAGCCGGATCGTCTTGGCATAAGTTGTGTGACCTCGCTGTCTTCCACGGCGGTGATAGCGACAGCACCGGCGCCATCGCTGCTGCTTGGTTCGGAGCCATGTATGGCTTCGAAGGCGTTCCCGCTAACAACTACCAGAGGCTGGAGTATCGAGACCGCCTGGAGACGTTGGGACGACAATTGTATGGGTTGAGTCAGAAATAGTGAACTGACGACTTAATACGATTTTTCAAGATTTACAAAAATCAACAAAATTTTAGAAGAAAAATTTATAAACGGAGAACAAAGCCGTAACTATATCAGGAGTCCACACCTTTTATCACCCTTGATAAGTTCTGCTTATCAATGTATTCACACTGACTACTAACACACAGCCTTCTTCTTAACCTCTTCTTCCGCCAACATTAACTTTGAATAACACATTGCCATAAATAATTTTATACAAATAAACAATGCTAAAAATGGCCTTAAATCTGATCCCTTCTTAATCCCCTGTTTCCTAGTATTGTTAAATGAATAAATTAAATCGTTGTTCATAGCTAATCTCTTATATTTCCTTGATAAGTGTAATTGCTCTTCTTCCCATTACATTGGAGGTAGTTGTGCCATTCTTCTCATATGGTTGTATGTAATTTTAACTTTCTCCTGTGTCGCCGGATAAAAGTTATTTGATCTATTTGTGTGTATAAGTTCTGTTTAGTTGTGTTGTGCGTATCTTTTAAATGTATCAAGTTTGATCGGATTTTTTCGTAAATCATGTTATATAAGGTTTATTAAGTATTTATTTCAAACTATATATCTGTTCTAACATCTTGGTCGCCCAAATGTGTTTTCATTTGAATGTTTCGACTCGAATACCATATGTTTACATTGTATGCTGAACGGCAAGGTTGTTATTCACTGACATCCTCAGTTATGTTCACATTGTTTATTCGCGTATACAATGCATTCGCAATAATGTTCAACATTGCTTATATTAACACAATTCCCACAATGAAATAAAACGGGATTACTATGTAATACTGCATACGTTTTGTCTTCCGTATAACTGCCAATACAGGTTCCGTACGCAGCAGTCGCTGTCGCCGAATAGGTGTGAAACTTGGCTACCCAAGCCACTGGTCCCTCCCGCCCTCCCTCTTCCCATAGTTCATCTCTTCGCTCCCCCAATGGCGTATCTAGGATCTCGCAAAGGGAGGCCAAATGGGAGGGGCAGGCTTAGTCACACATTAGTTTATTATACAACCATGTGGTGGCGCTACGTGTTACGTACGAAAGCGAAAGGGCTTTTCGCGTTTTCCCCAGCGCTCTTTGTTAAATATGCATGTCTATGTCGTGGACTACATGTGTAGTGATACATGTTCAGTGGCGAACTACGTGAGTAATAATACATGTGTTTGCAAATAAAGATCAGTTATGTGCCACCCCTAAGAACCACGTGTATGTTATATGTGTAGTGTCTTTGAATATGCAACAGATAATTGGCGACGAGACGGATGGGATGGTACTAACTCATCGATGTGTGGAAACTAGATGTTTCCCAGATGTACTGTGAGTGAAACAGTTACTGAAACTTGACGTTGAGCTGTGAATGAAACAGCCGAAGAAGACGCGTAAGCGTGGCAGAATTCACTGGGCTAATGGCGCCTAAACTCTGCCTGGCTGGGTCGAACGCGAAGAAAAGTTGGCAAACTTTCAAGCAGCAATTTAATATGTATTTGCTGGCTACATGAGCTACAGCTAAGAGTGAAGCTGAGAAGATTACGTTGGTGATTACGCTTGGCGGTGCAGAGTTACTGACGATATTCAATTGGTTCCATTACAACATCGAAAGCGAATACATACCGACGGTGAAAGTAGTTCTCGAGCGCTTTGTCAACTACTTCGCCCCGAGAACGAACAAATTGATTGATCGGTACAAATTCCGATCGTGCAAGCAGTTGTACGACGAAACGAGTGCGTCGTACATAGCGCGATTGTGCAATTTAATTGGCGAAGACGTGCAATTTCGGCAATGAAAAGGAAAACAATTTGCGCGATCAACTGGTGTATGGATGTCACGATTTCGCGAGGAAACGCTGACATTGCAGACAGCGAGGCAAATTGCCACTGCCCATGAGGCAGCGCGTCAGAACATGAACCTGTTCCGAGGACAGCAGCAGACGCACGATTCGGTGACTGTAAACAAGGTGATGAAGGTCAAGGCCGACAAAAGGGTTTCGCCGCGGCAGGGCAGCACGGATGTTCGACGAATCGTCCCAGGCCAGGCCAAGTGCAAGTTCTGTGGCCGATAACACGCCTTTGGTCGGAAACAATGTCCAGCCTTTAGCAAGAAATGCCACACTTGTGGACGAGAGAACCACTTTGCCAAAATGTGTCGAATGCAAGGCAAACGTGAGACACAAAAACACTGAGCCGGCTGAGCGTGAGCGACAGCGACCGGTGTATACGGTGACAGTTGATGACTTTTCAAATCGAGCTGAGTACGATGTACTAGATGTGAATTGTCAAACCAATTGTGTGCTGAATGTAGACAAATCTGCTATCATTGTGCGTCATACTGTAAATAGAGTTGTATTGCCAATGGAGCTTGACACAGGGTCTGCTATTTCGATGATCCCTGTTGATGTGTATCAGTCAAAGTTTGCAAACTGTCAACTTCAGCCTAGTAACAAGGTGTTACGCAGTTTCACAGGTGAATCAGTGTATGTTGTCCCCGACAGTAGACATATACTGTTTGGCAGAGACTGGTTAGAAGCTATCAAACTTGACTGGACCGAGATCAAGTTTAGATCAGGATCAGGGTCCGTGTGTCTATCACATGACTGTCAGTTGGATGGACTACTCAGTAAGCATCAGGATTTGTTTGATGGACAAATTGGGTTGCTTAAAGGGATAAATGCACATGTTGAACTGGTAGAGGGAGTAAAACCAGTGTATACTAAACCGTATCGGGTCCCATATGCTCTACGCCCGAACGTCGAGCTGGAGTTAGGCAAACTTGAGAAAGCTGGGGTCATTACACCAGTTACAAGCAGTGACTGGGCAACAGGTGTTGTAGTAGTGCCAAAGAAGAATGGTGCGATTAGACTATGTGGCAATTACAAGACAACTGTTAACCCTCAGTTGAAAACAGTGTCCCCGCCGAATATCAACATTGATGATATTCTGGCTGACTTGGCTGGTGGAGTTAAATTCTCCAAACTTGACCTAGCGAATGCGTACAATAAAATGGAGTTTTCCCATGAATCTTGGGAATACCTCACCATAGCAACGCATAACGGTCTATTCCGACAGAACAGGCTAGTCTTTGGCATAACCACGGCACGTGCTCTCTGGCAGAATGCTATAGAGAAAGTGTTACAGGGTTTGCCAGGTGTCAATATATATCTCGATGATATCCTTGTGTCAGGGAGAACAGAGTCAGAGCATTTGAGCAATTTGGGTAGGTAGGGTGTTTGAAAGACTGACAGAATTCGGTTTAAAGCTGAATCGAGATAAATGCGAATTCTGCAGAGATTATCTCGAGTATCTGGGTCACGTGATTGATGCCCAAGGTATTCACAAATCGGCGGACAAGATAGCCGTCATACTAGATGCATCTAGACTCACTGATGTGAGTTCATTGAGGTCGTTCATCGGCATGACAAACTATTATCGAAAGTTTGTGCCAGACTTTGCTTCCACACTCCATCATCTCACTACCTTGCTTGAGAAGGATAGTTTGAGTG
Source organism: Lamellibrachia columna (assembly GCA_963662155.1). Taxonomy (NCBI): domain Eukaryota; kingdom Metazoa; phylum Annelida; class Polychaeta; order Sabellida; family Siboglinidae; genus Lamellibrachia; species Lamellibrachia columna. Next base: position 25,056,866 of record OY759272.1, read on the forward strand.
GACATGCATGATGGATGAGGCGTTTCTAGCAGTGAAACGTGCTCTAAGCAAGTCTGGGTTTCTGATGCAGTTTGACAGCAGTATCTCCGTGACAGTTGCATGTGATGCATCGCCAGTTGGTTTAGGAGCGGTGCTTTCTCACATTATGCCTGATGGAGAGGAGCGACCAATTCAGTTTGCATCTCGCTCGTTGACGAGAGCAGAGCAGAAGTATTCACAGATCGATAGAGAAGGACTAGGAATCATTTTTGATGTATGAAGCCCCTCAACTGCAATCGGTTCAGAATTGGTAACTCCTACCCAAGTGGAGGAGGAAACACATCTGCGACGGTCTACTCGTGTGAGTAAGGCACCAGATAGGCTAGATCTGTAGTGTAACAGAGATTAGGGAGCTTCGAAGGCGTTCCCGCTAACAACTACGAGAGGCTGGAGTATCGAGACCTCCTGGAGACGCTGGGAAAACTCTTGTATGGGTTGAGTCACAAATAGTACCATTCGAGACAAGATTTAACAAGATTTAAAATGATGTAATACGATTTAGTAATATTTAACACGATTTTAATAATATTTAACCCCACTCGGTCTCTTGTCGCCTCCAGCCTCTCAACGAATCTCACTTTAGTTCGCCCCTTTCCACGATCTGACATCATTTGCAAATTAAGCCTACAGACCAGAACAAATGTCCCAAGTTGTCTTGGCTCAAAACTATTTTCCCCCACAACTAAAATCAAGAACATGGTGCAATTAAATATTTATTATAAATTTCATCATGTAATAACTATTATCACAAGAGTTCACGTGCGATAAATCACGAAATCAGTATTTCATTACTTGCAATTATCACAACAAAATCTGATACAAAATTATTCACCAACCGCAATATATTAATACATTAAGGGTCTACTGTTATCACACAAATTGCACGTCCACAAGAATAAAACATTTTATATTAAGTGTCTACAGCCCACATTGTTTCATGGTAATTAAAGTCATGAGGTATCTGCTATCACTTTCATTATGTAATACTTTGTAATTATCAGGAAAAGTCACATACAAAATAAGTCACAAACTTGAGTACATTAATGCATTAAGTGTCTACTCTTATCACACAAATTTACGTTTTCTTTCTGCGATGCCTGTGATGACTCGAACATCTTTACCTGCAATACAGTTACAGTTGCATTGTATGTTTCATCTTCATGATGGCTAGCTGCATTAAATAGTTTTTTAAAGTCAAACTTTTTGGTGCATACTAGTTCATATGTCAATTTAAATTAACGTGGCTTTCATATAACATATTTACAACACACATACGTGTTCTGGTTAATGCGCAATAACGTGATAAAAAGCAGCATTTATTAAAAAACTTTGGCAACGTGTCAAAGCCACTAAACTTCTATTGATACCTCAGTGCCTTGAGAAGAGCTGTGTGTTGTTGAGGCAGTTGACCATGATTAACTCAGTGCCTTGAGAAAAGAGCTATGTGTTTTGTTGTTGAGGTGGCTGATAATGATTAACCCAGCGCCTCGATGAGAGACTTATCATAAATTTTCTTGCATAAGAACAGACAAACACACACACATTAATAAGGGGTTGGGGTAAGATATCCAAGGTGGGGGGAAGATACCCTAGGGAATCTATCCCCCAGAGGATGATGTCTACACTTGGCTCAGCTACTGCGAAACAGGCGGCACCACTACCACGGGCATTGCAGTACATCGAGAAAGATGGAAAGTTCGTAAAAGAAATCACCAATGCACGGGATTACTTCAAGGACGCGTGGACCAACTACATCAAGTCGCGAGGTATCTCCGGCGGGGCAACTCTGATCCCGTGTTCCCGTCCGATTACGGAATTCAAGCCGGCGATGATGTCTACACTTCGCTCAGCTACTGCGGAACAGCCGGCAGCACAGCACACGATGCACCTATGATCACCTGCGACACAGTCATGGGAGCCGGATCATCTTGGCATAAGTTGTGTGACCTCGCTGTCTTCCACGGCGGTGATAGCGACAGCACCGGCGCCATCGCTGCTGCTTGGTTTGGAGCCATGTATGGCTTCGAAGGCGTTCCCGCTAACAACTACCAGAGGCTGGAGTATCGACACCGACAATTGTATGGGATGAGTCACAAATAGTACCATTCGAGAAAAGCTTCAGATGACAAGATTTAATAAGATTTAAAATGATATTCGACAAGATTTAACACGGTTTAGCAAGACAACCAGATTTAGCGTGGGTTCGTTAATTAACCAGGAAGTGAACAGCTACATACATAGATTGCCCTTACCAAGCAATAACTAAGTTTCTACAGTGAACGTGCAACCTTTGTGCGTCAATGACTTGCCGGCATTAACGTCTCTCTACCGCCTTAAGTCATAAATTCCCGTATGCTGTAGCTTAACTTTGACCCATTTACTTGTCGTCGGGGTCTATGCATACCTGACTTAATGAAAACACCGTACTGAATATAGTTCTGTCGTTGCCATTACAACGACTACGCTGTTTACTGAAGGATTTCCTAGGTTGTACTTACTTTTTCTTCTATACAATACGGCTCATGATTCTATGCGTGCGCGTGCGCGTGCGCTTGCGCGTGTATATGTATGTAACTGTAGTATGGCCTAAAGGTATTTCACCTATCTAGATGTAATCCTGGTAATGGGTTCCTTAAATATTAACCTAAGCGAACTCATTAAAGGGAGACTGGCCTCACACCCGTGGTTTGACTGTTACCGTCTGATAGGATTATTTCATTTTAGCGCTATAATCTACGTGTTGACCTACAATTAATGTCATATATGTGTTTTTATATAACGAAATAAAGTTACTTATATATCACAACGTCATAGAAAATGAAACAAACATCGTAAAATAAAAGACCACAGCAAGAACTTACCTTTCTCTTATGAGATTCGAACCCTCATTCGAAACGATAGCGCTTGGATCATAGAGCTAAGTGCAGAGGGGGAGCGGTGGAGTATTTAGGGGTGGGGCATTGAGCCATGGCCACCCTTTCGCTTTCGTACGTAACACGTTGCGCCACCACATGGTTGTATAATAAACTAATGTGTGATTAAGTCTGCCCCCTCCCATTTGGCCTCCCTTTGCGAGATCCTAGATACGCCATTGGGGGAGCGAAGAGATGAACTATGGGGAGAGGGAGGGCGGGAGGGAGCAGTGGCTTGGATAGCCAAGTGTCACACCTATTCGGCGACAGCGACTGCTGCGTACGGAACCTGTATTGGCAGTTATACGGAAAACAAAACGTACATAGTATTAATTAGTAATCCCGTTTTATTTCATTGTGTGAGTTGTGTCAATATAAGCGATATTGAACATTATTGCTAATGCATTGTATACGCTAATAAAAAAATGTACACATAAGTGTGGAGTATTTTTTAAATCATTATATTACACCGATAGGTGGCGGAACCGAATAGGTTCACCGCGCCTATGTTACAGATATTGATCAATATAATAATTATTATATGAACATATTCAATTATTATAAGTGAACAGATGGCTCATTTGAATAAACCTGTCCCTTGTTTTAGGAACCTCAACGTTTATTCATATTGTATTTAAAAATGCTCAGATGTATCAAAGTATCCTATGTATTATTAATATTTAATATATGTGTAAAATAAGGTGCGTTGAAAAAATAGGAACCGGGTATATAGCCACAACAATTAATAATTTGTAGTATACAAAATATACACTTCTCGCTGAGTTGAAAAATAACTTAACAAAAATACCATTCTAAAGGCTCACATACTGATTCGCTGATTCCATACACTGATTCGCTGGACTGGTAATAAGTTCCCTTGTAGTAGCGCACAACATCGCCACAACCCCCAGCCAGGGCAGTGCCATCTCATGTATAGTCTCGCTAATACGACTCTCGCTCGCCTTCGTGAACTGGCCTCGGAGGCGTGGTCTCGTTGTTGCCCACTGTCACCACTTCATTCTTTGGAGGCATTCCCGTGAAACGTCAGCTGCCAGTCAGTATAATTAATTATCGAGATTGTACACTAGGTCTAGGCACTTAAAAGAATAATTAAATACCAGGATAGAACATTGGCAATTGATTTAAATTAAAGGTGACATGTAAAGGAATCCAGATCTGTTTATTTCATTAATACATACATTTATTCAACATTTCTAAAATGACCAAGTAACACCGCACCTTCGCAATGTGGAAAATGCAGTATTTGGACTTTACTTTACAGCCAAGTCAGCGTCCATTGACCTAGTTAGTATCGACCGAATCTGCAGACACCTGGGACTGCGACAGACTTCATTTATTCGTATCTGCATTGGAACGTTCAGTCGACCGTGAACGTCAGTATAGTGATTGCTTGTACGTGTACCTATACAAGAACCGGTCAGACAACAATGACCGGTGCTCGCGTTGAATATTCTGGATGCACTGACCTGTAAACAGGGTGCAGGGTCCAACCCAGCAACCAACGCAACGTAGCGACCAACTCAACAACAACAATAAACACTCTTATTGTCCAGTGCAACAACAGACAGCGACCGTCCATCGCCACTGTCTCTGTCGGGCTATTTAAGGCACTGTGCGATCCCAAGGTGGCCAACAAACTCAAGGAGTTGCTTGTGAACGAACTAAGGCAGGAGGTTGCTGAATTGAGACGAATTGTCCAGTCTAAAGAGAAGACAGTCTGAGGAAGTGCGTCAACGGCCTCGAAGAGAAGATGGACGTGCTAGAGCAGTACTCTTGACAGAATTCGTTGCGCATTTCAGAGATCCCGGAAAAGGATCTCGAGGAGACACTCAATCTGGTGAACTCATCACTTCTCCCACCACTGACGATGGAGGAAGTTGACCCTGTCCACCGTGTTGGCCCCAAATTGCCAAACAAGACGCCCAATTCTGATTAAATTAGCGACGTACATAGTGAGACGCTGTGTCTTTGCAACACTTAAAAACTACAGACTGGGACAATCAGCCACATCAGGTACATCAACGACACCATCGTCCCACTCTGTTTATGTCAACAAGGACCCAACCAAACTACGAGCACACCTCTTCTACGAGTGTCGCAAGGCCAAAAAGAGCGGCAAAGAACGACCTCTGACCTCATTCGGGATAGTTCCAATCGGCTAATTCCAATAAAGATTCAACCGGAACTCAACAAGCTACTGGTGTAACATGGACACGCTGTATTACCCTTCAATTGTATGTCTATTTGACATTATTATACACTATCATACATTATACACACACCGTATATATGTTTTGTTCATGCTGCTGAGTAGTTAAGGAGTGGAAATGACCGATCAAAAGAGGTGACCTGTTTGGGAGGGACATCCGATTTCCGGTCGCACAGCCTTCTGGGTAGATTGAGCGCCCCATGGCGGTGACCCGTAACCCTAGAGCGCCCCCCGGCGACTGGAGCTAACCCTAACCGTCGTAACCCCAACTTTTTGACGTGGCGAGTTGACCCGAACACTAAACACCTAACCCCTGTCGACTGGAGCTAATCCTAACTGTAACCCCAGCATGCAGACGTCTGCGATGAACCCTGACCCTAACCCCGAGCAGCCTGACGGAGTGACCCATACGCAGCGTTTATGAATACGGACATTAAATATCAACTATCAAAGGGACTAATGGAGACGAGAAACCAACACAACACGGTATGGTACGAGTGCACACGTATTTTATTGAACAACACAAGCAGCATCATGATACAACAAGGGTAGCGTGTAATATCACTACGACTATGATGAATATGACGATGATGACTTGACTTGCAGATGTTGACCATCACGCCAGAGGTCGCGAGCTTATGGGTGTCTCCACCTCGCCAGTGGCTCGAGGGTGATCGATGAGGCGACTTGCGGATATTTACCATCACGCCAGAGGTCGCGAGCTTAGGGGTGGCGCATCCACCTCGCCAGAGGCTCAATCGATGTACTACTACTATGACGTGCGATAATACAATCTACCTCGTCGCAGCTGTTTAAGCCAATCGAATACGCGGCAATCGTTAGCTACTAGATCGGTGCCGAATATGTTGACAAAAGTTCTCATCGGAAAGCTATTACAATGAAGCAATACAAAAGCTACACAATATTGTCCACAAACGTTAGACAGAGGACTTTGAAGTCTCTTGCTATTATGAGTTCACTCGGAACAATGTTCGTTTATGAAGGTGCGGAACGCCGCGTGTCGTGGCGGCAGACCGTACGAACAGAAGTAATCGCCGCATCCGTCGGCGTCCAGGTACAGCGCTATCCAATGTTCGCCTGGTTCGTCGCCGTCGTCGGTGTTGCACACGAAGGCAGCGGGCAGAGCGCCGTCTATCATCGTAGGCAGTCCGTCTTTGGGTACGACACCGCGATATATCGATCTGGTGCGCGGGTCCATCGCCAGTAGTCTAGCTATATGCAGGGTGTCCATCTCAGTAGTCGTAGATGATGTTGCGGCTCTTGTCGATTTCCAGCACGGACTCGAACTCGGCGTAGGCTATGACGTTCACGGTGTTCAGCAGCGCGTCGCGGAAATGCAGCTCTATACGCAGGTTGCCCTTTTGTACCAGATGGAAGCAGGGGCCGTCGCACTGGTCGGGGGTCAGGTCAAAACCGAAGAAGGTGTAGCCGTGCCGGAAGTCGCTGCGAGTCAGACCGTTCCCCTCGTCCTGCCAAATCTTGCCGGTCGAGATGAACAGGCTCATGTAGCTCCTGACGAAGAAGTCGTCGTCGAAATTCGGCTGGAAAGGTTTGGAGGGTATCTGTCGTCCGTCCACGTACACTGCGTGGAAGTTGATGGCGTTGTTCTTGGCGTGAAACGGATTCTTATCGTACGCACCGTTGTACGCATCGTTATCGATGCAGCACAGCACCAGACGTTTCGGTAGAGTACCGAGGAACAGGTTCTCGTGTGTGTGTGCGACCGAGCACCTGCGGGAATGGAGTACACCTTGCATTCGACGGATCGCATCGGATACTTGACCGTGCTCTTCTCTAGAGCCTTGATGTGCGCCATCTGCACGATCGGATTCAGGGTGGCCTTCTTTGCAAACAAGGTGGCATTGACGATGTTTATCCTGTAATCGGGGTTTGGCCCACCAGCCATGAGTGCAAAAGCAGCCTTACTGCGAACCAGTGGTTTCTTGACATCGACGCCGTTGATCAGGAATTTATCTTGCAGAAAGAGATCCACGTGGAGACGACCCATCAGGTCGACCACTCGACTCCTTACGATGTTCGCTCGTCGAGCCACGAACCCTTCGTTAGCTGCGGCTCCGTCGACTATCTCGACAGCATCCATTCGAGAGGCCATATCCTTATGCCATAGCTGACCTGTCAGCTGCGTGTCCTTGGCATCGGGACCGTAGCCCAGCAGCGTCTCGATGTAAGCACGATACGCGTACGTGTTGGTCGAAGGGGTCACGAGCGTGCCGTTCAGGTAGACGTCGACTTGACTGAACAGCGAATGCAGCCAGTTATTGACTGGCCCCACAGGATCAGCCAAGTCGAGATCGTCCCCGTTGGCTCGTGTCACCTTCACCTGCACGTGTAGCATCGTGTTGGCGAGATCCAGGTAATCGTCGCCCGATCCGGGTATCAGGAATTATATCGGTCCACCCGAGTCCAGAGAGGCCATGGGTTGATGTTCCACTACGTGGCTGTTGACGATGCTGGTCTGAGTGGGGGATACGGTAAAGATATCCAGCTCGGTCTTGACCCCTTCACACGACTGTCTATGTACGAAAGCCATCGTTGTCAAATATGTCTGCCTCACGTTTCGTGGACGTCTGTCTCTTGCGCCGTCTCGTTGCAGAAATCACTCTTTTCTTCGCCGGTGCGCGTTTTATACGTTTACGAGATCGCACGCCAGGGGCCAAAAGGTCACGCATCAGACTCCTACCAGCATCCGTGACGCGACGTTTGGTCGCCTTTTTTATGCTCTGTCCGGACATGACGTCGTCGGCTATGCGGACGCCGGTCTTCAACGCCCCCTTTCCCAACGCCACGGCACCTCTCTTAACATAGGTCGCAACGCATGGCGCTGCGCAGCAGACCTCCGAACAGACTGCCTAGTCCGCGACCTCGTTGGTATTGGGCACCGGCGAAGTAGGGCAGTGCACCACCCGCCTGACGCGCGTAATACTCGTTGTAATTCATCTTCAGAACAGTCCGATCCTGCGTCGTCGAAAATGAAGTGTCACCGTCACTCTACTGTACTCGAATGGCACGCCGCATCCGGTGTCGTCTCTTATATCCATCTCGATCGACTTGAAGTGCGAGTAGTGAACCTATCGGATACCGTGGCACCGTGACTTCCGCTAACTGGGAGGGCTCGCAACAAAGGTGCGAGACTGTCACCTACTATACGAGATTCCACGATGTCCGTGTAGACGTAGATGGTATTGAACCCGCGAGTCATGCTCACTACGTCTTCAGCTTCTTTACAGAAGGGGTACGGAACATCAGGACTGTGTGTAGGTGGTATAATCACGGTGGCTGATGGTGTGACACCGATATCCGTTCCACCTAGTCTCGGGTGAACGTAGTGGCGTGTGCTGTCTGCGGCTATTGCTGCTGCTACTGCCGTCGGACTGGTGACGACCGACTTACGAAATCCTAACATAGGTCCCAACGCACTGTGGTACGGTATGGTGAACACGGTGTCGGATGACATGTGCAACGTCATTTTTTGAGTGATGACATTGTAGCCCAATTTAGCTCGTGTCTTGTCCGTCGACATACTGTCCAGTCCCTTGTTTACACGGTTCATCAATGTCACAGGACCTTTGTAATACCTTAATACCTTCTGCAGCTCCAGTTCGTAGAAGGTACCATCCAACACTTCACCGAGATCATCCCTCAATCGGTACACGGGTGGATCGGAGGGATGAACCTCGTGTATCGTGAACATCTCTTCGCTCCAATTCGGCGCGTAGCCTTTTTCGAACTTTCCTTTGTACTTGCTGACGCGCACGCGATCCGACACACGCAACTTGGGCACACCCTTGCCGTCGTGACCGTACAGACGCTGCCACACCTCTTCTTGATTCTTTGCGCTTACCTGTGACGGAGTCATACCGATTCTGCGGTGGGGGGGGGTGTTGTTGTACGATTGCACCAAGTCCTGAAGGACGTCGATGTATCGCCACGTCTGGTGTTTCGTGAAGTATCGCCACATACGCGTCTTCAATGTTCTGTTGAATCTTTCCACGATGCTCGTCTTCGTCTCCGCGTTGTGTGTGGAGAAGTGATGGTTGCCGTATTTCTTCAATAGAGCCTGAACGGATTTATTCAGAAATTCCAGTCCTTGACCTGTCTGCAACGTTTTTGGCCAGCCTTTGCTGAACGTGGTTGTCAGCGCTGCTACCAACGACATCGCGGACTTGTTCTTCATAGGAACACACCAGGCCACTTTCGAGAAGACGTCGATCACCGTGAGGAGAAAGATCATACCGTCGTTGTCCTTTTTCAAATTCGACGAGATCGGCCTGCCACTGCTGACGTAGACCACCTACGATGACGCGTCGTCTCCTGAAATGACGTCTCGCCGGTTTGTGTAGGGTATAGGAGTCCTGTTCCGACAACCATTCTGCGACAATTTTCTGCGGCACGCGCGTGACGCGTCGCAAGGCATCGACTCCACCGTAACTGCCTACCCTTGTCGGATTAAAGTAGACCCCCTAATGCTTGGTGCCATTAAAAAAGTTCCGATGGGTTGGTAGTTGTGACGTTGACTCAGCAGCACGGTTCTTGACGAGTGACGACGACGAGTACGCTGACGTACACCAGAACACCCACTACCGCACCCACAACAATGACGAATGACCGATAATCTAGTAGTGAAACCATATCCCCAATAGCGAGTATTGTATAAGACTTCGGGCTATAGCATCAGCAAGCAAGTAAAGTCCACCGCCAAATATCGCAACGATGACGGAACGGTACGTGTCCTGTGGATCGCTCGACATCGTAGCGCGCTCACTGTGCTATGGACACGTGTCGCACCGTCTTAAATGTCTTCCCAACTAGCCAATGACGCCAAAGCCTTGCGTTGACGTTCTGGAGGTGGGGTGAGCATGGAATGTTCCATCTGACTGCGTCGACGAGCGAGGAGTGTCCAACTGAGCGATCTTCGTGCACTACCCGCACCACCAGAGCGAGGAGTAGCCGGTGTTCGAAGACGACGACCTGGAGTGGGTGTCGTCGTCGTTGTCTGACGTATGTAGGCTCTCCTTGCGACGTTACCGACCAACTCCATGGGCAGGTTCATGGCACTGAGTTGTCGTGCGAATGGTTGCCATCCCGTTGGATCGGTCCTTCTCTTACGCAACATATCATTCACGAGATCCACCACGTTACTTCCGGCAACAGGCACACCCTCGTGGATCAGTTCGCCGCGAGCGGTCCAAGAGATGTCTCTTTTGAGATGTTCCATCAAACGTCTGGCTTTGGCTTGCATGGTCTTGGGAACGGTCTCCACGACGTCAGCCTCTATTCCGCTAGTAGCATGAAATCCTACTGCTCCCTCCGTCACCCCCGTCCCCACCCGACTCGTTCACCGCGACCACGCGTACCGGTTCCTTGACGTGTTTATCGGACAAGACGTTGTACCGTTGCAACACCTGATTATACAGTGTTACCTTGGTCCTGTCGTCGAGGTCCTTTCTATCGAGCATGGTCATCATCTCGTCATCGAGGGCTTGCACCTTCTTACCTAAGGTATCCGTCGGGGGTGGGGGTGAACGAAGTGTGTCCAACATTCGTAGGTCCACCAAGGCCATCTTGCGTGCGTGTTCCATGTCTCTCTCTCTCTACCTCTTGAGCAGCACCTCTCGAAGTAAGGGTAGAAAGACCGAACTTGCCAACGGTGCTAGGAAGGCCGACAGGAAACCTCCGATCTGTCCCTCGCCGACCTGCTGTTGCAGCAAGATGCGTCTTCTCCTGGCAGCTGACGTTTGTCTCTGAGCCAACTCGCGTAATTTCGTCCTGTATTTACTCAAACATCGCCTCTGTAATTCGCTCAATGGAATGTTCTTTTTTAATATGTTGTAGGCACACTCGGCTAGTGCACCCAGCAGATCGGCGTCGGCGTTGGCGATGATGGCCCTTTTCAGTTTGTTGCTCTTGATTCTGTTCAGAGCCTGTATGCACACAATGTGTCTCTTCACCAGGTCAGACATGGTGTGAATGAAGAGACTATCCACGCACGCGTTCTTTTTATACCTTCGGCAAGTACACGTACTGAACACCGTCGTCGTATGGAAAGATGGCCGTGCGCAGACGCATGACCTCGGGCGTGTCCTGTTTGAGATCGACCAATAGATAGCCGTACGGTACCGACGTAGCGTCTTTAAAAGCCTCTTGAACGAATTTGACGCGCCCCGGATACATCTGCCGAGCCAAGTGCGACATCTGCGATGCGTCACGAGGATTCTTGAACACCACCATGTACTGAGAATTCAGACTGATGGTACGTCTCTCTTTGTTTTTAGGGAACAGGTTCTGTACGAGATACAGCACGGACGTGTTCCTGTGATGACTTTTTTAGTGAACAAGGTCGTGACCCGTTCGTCTGTTTCTGCCATGAGAACGTCTATGACGATGAGGTTCCTCGTCGACGAATCGAAAATGCTCGCATTCGGCAACCCTTCCTCGAACCGCACGTCGTCCATCGTTGCGTAAGCCTCTTTCCATTCTCCGCAACACCACGTGATCCGTTCGGGGGTGGATCGATCATCGCAGCAGCGTGACGCAGCATACGCGTCACGAAAGTACTTTTGCCGCATCCCGTCGGTCCGGCGACGATGCATGTGAAAGGATGTTTCTACCGAGCGTCCATGGTCGCTTATGAAAGACGACCAGAGTGCATCGCCTTTTTCTACACGTCCACCGGACCCGTGCTCACCCCGTCCTCGTGCACCACGCGTTTGGCGTAGAAGTAAGTGAGAGCCGCTCGTTCCTGCATGTAAGTCAACACGGTCGAGTGACGCACTCGGAACCTGCGGTTCTTTCCACTTCCGCTCCGACGGTTGGTGAGCACCTCTAGGAACGCGTTCTTGTCGATGTCGTTGTGACGTTTGCTCAATCCCTTGGTGCTGTATTTGTCGGTGGGTCCGAAACAATAGTACGTCTTGCTACACAACCCCACGAAAACGTCACCGGACCACTCCACCTTGAACAGACCCGGTGTCCTCTTACCTCTTACCGGCACGGACGAGTGGCCTCTCCGTACTCGTTCTGACGTAGCGTGGTGACCCCTTTCTCATGATAGCGGTAAAAAACGAGGGAAGCTCCGCCAACCACGTGATCTTTGACGAGGTGATGAAGATCTTTATTCTTCTCGTTGAAGATGGTAAAGTAGGTCTTCTCGGGAAGGTCGTTGAACAGATAGAGCAAGGTCACACCAGGTACGCTGATGCCTTGCTTGAACATGTCTATGCCGCGTTGCTGGTAGAAGGCAAACTGTCTATCGATGGCCTGCAGAAAGGGAACCATGTCCCTATTGTTGTACCAGACGAGAAAGTCTCGCAAAGTCATCATGGCGTTGTCGCGCCAGGCCTCTTGACAACTAGCGTAATCCTCGTCGGAAATACCTTCGTTCTTCGGTCGACTGAAGAAGGCCTCTTTCGATGGAAGTGCGGTGTCGTCGAGCCTCTCCAGACGGTCCATGTACTCGTACGGGAAATGACCTTTCGTCACCTCGCAACCGTACGCCTTCAGATACTTGTCGTAACTGAACCCGGGGGCTATGTAATTGGTCATGTCTAGGAATTTCAGCTGATCCGTCGAAAGACACATGAACGTGTTGTTGCATTTGATGACGAAAAACGAACCGATACCCTCGTTCTCTTCTTCTTTGTCGTCTTGTTCCTCCTCCTAGGTATATTACAATCCGCTAGGTGCGCTGCGGAAAATTCGGACGTAGAAATTGACCCAGAATATGTGACCGCCATCTTAGGCTCCGCCTGGTTTTGATGGTCATGCAGATTTGCATCATAACATTATGCAAATTAACGTGTGACCTTAACTGATACATATATCAACCAATGGAAGACTGACGAAGCATGTGGAATTTTCGCGGGCGTTCCTGGATTGACTTTGACCGAGGTAAGCTCGTGTTAACTTTTGCCTTGTGAATAGTAGTTAAAAATAATGGTAAATAATTATCGAACAACTTTAGCATGTCGATAAATGAAATCTGCAATATTTCAGCTTTATAATGATGTGCGTATTATGAATGTGAGTTTGTTCGCCCGAGTACAGCGTCGTTCGGAAAATTAGCTATGCGCGGGCTGTTTAGCGTTTAAAAGTGCGTTTGCGTTGTTGACATCGCTCCGCGGCGAAGTCATTTTCCGCGATTCAAAGTCCACGCAATCGAAGTGTTTGCAACCAACTGCGGCTAGATTTAGTGGGAGCAAGTAATTATAGATATATCAATGTTGCATGGCATTAATAATCATTAAGATTGCTCTTGTTAAAATGTTATATTTTCACAATTTAAATGCTGTATTCGTAACTTCCGGTTTGTGCGTGATTTGGCACAGTTTTGACGGTCTGACGTCGTGATATTTCAGCATTTAAATCCACGCCATCTGCACTTTTACAATTATGTGCTGATAATTTTGAATGTATACAATCAATAAGATGTCTATTATTTTTGGTTTCCTTCCTTTATATTACATTTAAAACATAAATAAATTAAGAAAATGAGAGTTTTGTTAAACAATTACTTGATATACGACGTGCATATATTATATATTTTTTATTCTTTCTACGCGTACTTTTAATGCACAACATGTGTATGTATGTATGTGTATGTATATGTATATTATATGTGTGTGTGTAATATAATATTCTTTATTTTATTTTCTAGGATTCCACAATACATTTGAAGATTAAAAGGATAACACACACACACATCAAAAGACAGACAAAGACTATGTGAAAATGTTGAATACATGTACACCGAGCCTACAGTGTCCAGTGAACATTGACACATTAAACATGCATGGATTTACGAAACTGATCTCTGAAGATGTGTACAGTCAACCGACAGTATCATGTGAACCACTTTAATATATTGCTTCGTGACATTAATTTATGAGACATTGACATATGAACATTCATGCACTGAGTCTGCAATGCCCTGCAAACATTGACACATGCACTGGCATGGACTTATGAAACAGTGAACTGTGAATATTTGCTGTACTGAGCCAACAGTGTACTCTGTGGTTCGCCTCATAGTTCCTTTTATAACGGGTTGAAGCTGACTACTTCTTGTACTGCTGCATTGTTTTGGGTATTGTCCTTTTCCATGTCTCCCTATCAGCCTACTGTGAACAATATATAAACATTACTTCATGTTAAAGTGCAGGATATTATTTAATGAAACAGTGAATATTGATGTGCCAAGCTGAGCTGGAGATGACAAAGCTCTCACAATATATAATAAATTGTGTTATATTTATGCAATGACATTGTGTTTTTTCCCCAAGCGATTATTTCACCATGCATGAATATATTGTTAAACTTAATTATACATAGTTAGGCCACTAATACCTGTAATTATGCAAATGTCACATTATAATCAATTGTCATCAACATATATTGTAGTAAAGGTAATTATATACACCATTTCCCTTAGTAAATTTTCGAACACCACTGTCATGCAAAATCCGTTATGGCTGAAATATGTAATTTACCAACAAATCCGTCAAAGGTCAATGGAAGTTAAATAATCAGGTCACTAAGGTCAATATTATATTCAACAATTACAGCCTCCATTGACTTTATAGGATCCCATTCCAGACTTAATTAAAAATGAATAGGCCATTAAGACACGTAATTAGGTCAAAGGTCACGATGTTATCAATTAGGTCATTAATTTGTATTAAGGTCCACGTGTACATGTACGTTAATTCTCCCTTACACCCCTCCCTGATCCCACATGTCATGCATAATTACTATATTAGTAATTAGGCAATTTTAAGCATAAATAGGTCATTGTAGGTCAAGGTCAATATAAGTAGGTCATTGCAAGGTCATGTCAAGGTCACACATTGTTAGGTAAACATCTTAGGGTCTTTTTATTACACCTCAATATGTTCATTAGTTCACATAATGCCACATTAGTTCACACAATGCCATGATCCCCTGCATGCAATGGTAGCTCAGCCACCAAACATAATGGTCACAAGAAATGGACTCGATTCCAATGTACAAAATAGACCCTTTTTTTAAGCCAAAAAGTGGAATAACTTCGCAAATAATAAAGATATTGAAAATTTTTAAAAAGGGTGATAAATGGCATAACATACTCTATCAGATAGAAGTGTTTAAATTATTATAAGACAATTTTGAATTTTTTTGTAATATACCTAGTCCTCCTCTTCTTCTTCTTGTTCCCCTGTCTTTGACGTGGTGGATAGGAAGTAGGGTATGAGGAACTGTTTGATAGCATTGAGATCATACTTACCCGAATTGAACCCAATGACGGGTAACTGATGCATCCATCCATAAAGTTGTCCCATCAGCTTTTTGCATGGATTGGTCGGTGGACGAGATTCCTTGGCCCGAGGTTATAAACCGTACTCAACTCAATTGAGCACGGTTTCATGCTCAAGCCTCGCTTTCACACTATGCTCAAACTCAGGCGAGGTTATAAAACATCTTGAGCACGAAATCGTGCTCAGCGTTGAGCACGAAATGCTGAAATCCTGAGTATGCTCAAGACCATGCTCAACTGCGTACTCAAAATAAAAATGGCAGTTCACGTACGGCAATTTCGTCGCGAAATCAGACGCGTAGGTCGTGTTAGGCGTCCACGCCTTTTTCAAGATCGCACAAATCCATTAGAATACTTATCCGAAGACGAGGTATACAATATATTTCGTTTTCGGCCTGATACAATCGTATACATACTCCAAATGTTACCCAATCTGGCAAGTGACATATACCGCAATAGTCCTTTACCGGCATTGGTGCAAGTTTTGGTTTGTCTCCGTTTTTTGGCGACGGGAGCCATCCATTTGTTGATTGGAGATGCGACAGAAGTGTCAAGATCAACGGCAGGACGTTGTATTCGTACAATATCCCGCATGATAGCAGCGTTAGTGGGACGATTTGTCAAATTCCCTATGGGCCAACGTGCAATCGAAAGTAAACAAGCATTCTCGAAGATTGCAGGTAAATACACATGCGAAACGGAATTATCCCGAGTCCATGTAAGCAACCCAGGAGGCAGCACTATCTGTTATGTATTAAGCAGGAAGCATGCCAAACAAGATATTGCCACCGTCTGTTTCACAAATAATAATTACAGCATAGTCTGCAGCGACTAGTCATTAAACAAAACTTAACTAAGGACATCATTGGTATTACTATTAATCACTAATAGTCAGGACAGAAGTTTTGTAATTTGGGCACATTTAGCAAATGTTCAGTATTTACAAGCATTCATGTGGTAAATATTAATATAGCAGAAATAAATAGTTAGGTAAACATATTAAGTTGTACGTGTTTTGAAATGCATGTGACATGTTGTATGTAGATTAAATACTTGAATATTCTATTAACTTTTAATGCACAGCACAGGTTAATATTTACATCTTTGAAATGTACTTTTATTGGACGTCATAATTTATGTGTATATTAATAATGTGTACATGTAGTCTATTAATACATATGGACTTTTGTTTTAAAATAAATATTATTATAATAATATAATACATAGTTGTAATTATAATTACAGGCTTTCCAAATGTTCTGAGTTGCGTTGATGGGACTCACATAAGACTACAGCGACCACAAGACAATGAGGCAGACTACGTGAATCGAAAGGGATACCATTCCTTAAATGTACAGGTAAGGAGATTATAAACAAAGAGAAAGCCAATATATTTCAAAACAATGTATTTTTTTATTAATGATCAATGTCACAAAATTCCATGTACAAAGAATAAATTAATATGTACAAAATAAAACATGAAATACACTGTTCACATAAATAACATTTACCACAACTTAAATGAATTTAATTAAATATCAATGCAGTTACAATAGCAAATTAGTAACTTTTGTAAATTATGCAATATACAAATACTGCATCAAATTAAATAATAGGTCAACACAATATTATATGTTTAAACAATATCCGTGTGCATATATATCCTCTTAACTGCAGATGTGCTGCGATGCAAGCTTCCGAATAACGAGCTGCACTGCAAGATGGCCAGGGGCGGTCCACGACAGTCGGATATTCCGAGCTTCTGAACTGTGCATAAAATTTTTAAATGGTAAATACACAACACTGGAAGAATATTTGTATTATGTAATCTTTCATCTTTAACAACAAATTCATAAAACCATACGTCATGTATCACAAAAGGTATATTAAGTAATATTTAATTATTTAAAAAAATTCCATAAAATAACATGTCATATATCTTCATTTATCTAAACAATAAAATTAAATAATAGTTCATCTTTCCTAATAATTTATTATATTAAGTAATATTTCATCTGTTTAAAAATTTCTATTAAGTAATATTTCATGCATTTCAACAATTATTTTAAAATATATTTCATACTCATTTATATGGAAAATTTTAAAAGAAATGTTATATCTTGTTTTGCAGGACAACACAATGGATTCCTACTGGGGGATTCAGGTTACCCGTGCAGACGATTCCTTATGACACCAATTCTCCATCCTGTAACCCCTTCGGAAAACAGATTTAATGAATCACTGTGCAGAACGCGAGTTCTAATTGAACAAACATTTGGTATACTAAAAAGAAGATTTCAGTGTTTACACGCTGAACTAAGAACCTCCCCTCCCAATGCTGTTACCTATGTTATAGCATGTGTTGTTTTGCATAACATTGGAATTGAAAGAGGCGACATCATAGACTTAGATGCTGATGATATGACTCCACCTAATGATGTTCCCTTCGTTAATGTTCATGTTCCAGGACAAAATGATGGAACTATGATGCGAGATCATATTGTCACACATTTTTTTTTAAATATAAACAAGTGGAGAAGTACACAGTTGTTATGATAATTTTTATGTACAGTGAAATTGTATATTTTTTTTATGCTTATAAGTGTCGCCTCTTTCTATTTCAATTTTACTTTGTTTTTGTAGTAACGATACTCGATTTCTGCACAGTGATTCATTAAGGGGAGACACCCCACATTGAAATAGAGACAAGAATTTTTTTAATTGCACAGCTAATGTAATTTGTTTACCACAAACTGCAGAGTTGGTATGACAGAGAAAAAATATTTAGAAAATCGTTATGCCATACCCCAGACCATGGCAACAACATATTTAAAATAAAAAATATTTTTTTTTACTGAAAAACCCACATTTCACTTTAGTAATAATAGAGATGTTTAAAAAAAAAAAAAACTTGAGTTTTCCAAAATATTTGAAAATGGGAATTATTACTTGCTATAAAAGTGATTGAGTAAATTTGGTGTTAGTATGAAACTAACAAATGATTTTGGCATCATTTACTCTAATGATATGCCGAAATCATTTGTTAGCTTCATACTACAATGTAGTTGTTTTTTAACGTTGCTAGTTCAAAATCTAAATCTAAATTCCTGTTTCTCTTTTTCAAATTTTCAATTTCCAACTGCAGTTTCTCCTGTTCAGTATTATTCTCTCTGTGTCTTTTTCAATGTTGATGAATGTTGCTTCTTCTTGTTGCATTTTTCTTTTCATTGTCTTCTTCCTTGTCTCTGTAAATGTCCACATTCCACATGCCAAAAAATTATTTATGTGTTAATTTCATAATGTTAACTCCATTACCTGACACAATGAAATATTGTTTTTAAAGCATCTTCTCAATAACATATTTAATCTAAATTACGTCACAGTAATTTTTGTTGGATTGCAGCAAAGCACATCCGTTGCAAATGAAAAAAAATAACATAATTAACATCACATAATTAACATACACGATAACATGTCAAATTGTATCTATGAGAAAAATTATGTACAAGTTTTACAAATGCGATGGTGCTGAAATTTTCATCAATTAAATTTTAGTAGCTTAAAATAAATACCACTTTAATACTACATTCAAGATAACTTAATTGCTTCGATTTGTAAAACCTTATTTAAGGAATTTTGGACCACATGATCATCAGGAGTAATGTTTCAGTATTTATGATTACATAAATAAACTTTGTATTTTGCCAATATTTCAAAATATTTGTATAATAATCAGAAATAAGGTAAATGATAAGAACAGTAAATTACTTACCGTAAGTGTCATTAACGTCGGTAGATGTTGAGCAACTGGCTTTGTCTTGGTGCTCTAATGAAATGTAGAAAGAAATACATCAGCATAGCACAATGGTTTTATAAAGCTACAAAGTGGAGTCTACAAGTATGACAATTTATGTTGATCACGTTTTAAAACAATATCAGATGGTAGCAATGATAATGGTAATAACATGCCATTAAATAACTTTGTATACTGGAACGATTATCTACTCATGTACGTTGATTGACAATAGCCATTCTCATTAAAGAGTGCCATGTTGTGGTCAATTTCTTTAAAAAAAAAGTGGTTTTAGTATTCTTACTTTAATATTTTTGTAAATTTTTTCATTGCACACAACTTATATTGCATTTAAATAGATACTTAAATTTCTCTCAATGTAGATATGTTTTTGCTTTTCAATATGACTAAAACATTGCTCACCTATGTGTATTATTGTGAATTAGTGTATGACAAAAAAACTTTCACATGCAGCTGTTGGCATTATTTTCTTAGAATTTAAGTTGGTGGTTGAAAAAAAAAACATTTATTACAATACATCATCAGTGTTACGTCTTTACATAACACATATATCGAATGAATACACAACATTTTCTACTGTATAATGTTCAGATAGTAATGCTCTGGAAAGAAGACTGTTTTACCATTCTCGTATAAGTGCTTACCATCAGTATCCATACCTCTGGCTACTCCGTGAACACTAGGTCTCCCTTCTAGTGTTTTCGCCATGGCCTCCTCCGCCGAGGTAAGTGGTGCAGGCCTTCCACCAGTTACAAACCTGGCCCTTCTCATGGCATCAATTTTGGCTTTTGCTGTAATAGCAGAAAGTTTCATCATCAATGGTCACATAACATAAAATGTAATGGTCATTTCACTTGAAATCAACAATTAAGACTTTTATGAAAATGTTTCCAGAGATGAGATATAATTCTCAGAAAACATCAACAAAACACATACAGGATTTGTGAGTGCCAAAAAAGGGTGTTATACGTTATCTTTAACGGGCCATAACCCCAAAACGCTTGGAGTTAAAGCCTAAAAATTGGTGTGTGGTTATTATATCCATAAAAGTATTTTTATATCTTTTTTTCATCACAATCTGACACCCTCAAGCTTTTACCCCATGTTGATTTTAGATGGAATGAATCATAAACATCGTGCCAAATTCCTTAGCCATTAATTAGCTACCTAAAATGTGTGCATGTGTGCGTGCGTGGGTGCGTGCTCAACAATAGTTATACCTCTCTGTTTCAAATTAAAATACTTCTTCTTTACTTCATCAACATCTCGGACGTTTGTAGACATTCTAAAAAATAACATGTTACATAATTAAATATGTTTATGAATAAAGAACATTAATAATAATGACAACAACGAAACAGCAAGAGTAACAGCATATCAAATTATGGTGAAATAAACGCTACCAACATCCAATGCAATGTAATGGCCAATGGCAATGCCATATAGTGTTAGTGCCATATACATTCCCACGTATTATTATTATTATGCACACTAATAACATTACACAACAATATTTAATATTACAAAGCTATAAAAGCAGTTTAGTTATCATTGGCCTTACACGTACGATTTTAACGCGTCTGCAATTTGCCGCCAAGCATCGGTACGAATTCGGTGCACAGATTTCGTTCCACACCCACGGTCCGGATAACTCCGAATAATGAGTCTTCCCGCTGAAGCACTTCTCTTATTAATAACTTCTCTTCTATCTCTCCCCACGCTTTCCCCCTCTTCTTCAAATCCTCAACATCTACGCTCGTACCACTCTCCTCGTTTGCCATCGTAATATGTTTACTACTTACTAGCGTCTAAGTAACAGACGACACTTGTTTACAATCTGTTTCTTACCTTCATCAACGAAAGAGTTCCATTTCGGCCGCTTGTGTATATGAAAAACAGCGTCGTTTCGTGCTCAGCTGAGTACGTACTCAAGACGTTTTATAACCTCGGTTGAGCACGAAAACTCTGGTGAGCATGAAATCTCAGACTTGAGCACAGACTTGAGCTTGAGTTTGAGTACGGTTTATAACCTCGGGCCCTTGTCGAAGGCTGATCGTGCAGCCTCCTCCCGTTCGTCCCAGTTCGTCAGTGCCTCGGCGAGTTGTTCCAAGACATCCTCGTACGAGTCTTTGAAGTTGTCGTACGCGGCGTCACTCATCGCTCGCAAGATATCCATCATGCCGCTTACCAACTTGTTGGTGTCTCCATCCGTGATGAGACATTGCACTTGCTCGTGCCCGGGAACGTTGGATGCAACGCTGACGCTCAGTGGGACGTGATGCGCAACCCAGTGGTCCTTGTCACTGTCCGACGGAAGTTGTTCGGTATCGAACCAACACTCGAAGTCAAAGGTGGCTCGATACGGGTAGTAGCGCAACGATTCAGCCACACGAATGTTCTCGTCGTCCAGACATTCGAACACCGATGGAGTCGAATGGTACACGCCACCAGGATAGACTCGATGCACAACCCCCGTACACGTGCGCTCATGCGCCCATGCGTCTTTCCATAACGAGTCACCGCACTTCCGACATCTATACGAGTTGCAGTACATGCGTATATCTTGGATGAATGAAAAATGTGTCTCGTGAAGGTTGAGATACATTGTTTCGGGGTACTTGCATAACGATCGACGGACCAGTTCGGCAGTCGACTTACCATCTTCCGCATCTGGTTTGACGAGCTTGTACACGCACAAGTTCGTTTGGAATGTGGTCTCTACGCGATAGGTCATCCAGCGTGACCCCGGCAAATTCTTCCATGGGTACATGGTCTCGATCGTATGCCTCGTACAGCGTCTTCACCGCCGGTTCCAATCGATATAGATCGCATCCTCGATGCAGGGCCATACATCGGAAGAGACACAGGTTATCATTGTACCTCAAGTGATGGATGGGTTCCGTTTCCAGACCGATGACGCGTTTCTTCTTCTTGATGTAGACCGGAAGGGGGTCGCCTGTACACATCCTATAGGGTGATCGATGATGCGGTTGACGAAGAAGGTGACATTCGTCACGATTTCGCACACCCACGGAGAATCCGGTCTTTGATTGATGGCCCATTGCAAGACGTCGGTTCCTCAGATGCGTTCGAGAAAGTCATCAAAGTCCTTGCTGTTGGTGATGAGACTGGGTACGTCCAGGTAGCGTCCACAGCAATTACACGAGGAATGATAGTACTTGTATTGACCCGTGTTCTTATTCCTCAGAACGAACCCGTAACTGAGGTTAATCTTGAACACATTGGTCTGTTCCTGGAACATGATCTTCAAAGGAGCTTCTAGGACGGTCGTGTCTAGCGTGGTTAATCTGTAATCGTACTTGCGCTGAAGAGGACCTCTTGATACGTGGGTCCTTATAGTCGATTTCGAACGACATCTAGCAGTTCCGTTGACAGAGTGTCAGAGAATGGAAGTCGATCGGGTGGTTCTATGGGATCTTTCTCGGTGACGAGTGGGTGGTGGGGTGGGGTAGTGTCTTCTCTTTTTGATCTCTTTGGTGCTGGTGGCTCGGTGACGTCGGTACACTTGGTTCGTGAGTGTCTGGTCAGATCGCGACGTCTTTCGAACTTCCTTCCACATTTCTTACACGTGTAGACGGTGGTGTTTCTTCTACTACTACTACTACTACATACCAACCTTACGTGACGTTGTAGGTTGTCCAATCTCCCGAAAGTTCCACCGCATTTCTCGCACACGTATTTCGCTCTCTTTGCGTGGTCGCTAGGTGGCACCACTGTTGGCGGTGCTACGGAATACGAATAAACGTCCCAAGATGGCGTCGAATGACACTGCACGTGACGTTGTAGTTCTGCACACGTGTCGAAGGCGAGTCCACAGTGACGACATTGATGTCTTTTCATGGTGATGACTGCGTCTACAACTGAGAGGTCACGGACCCTCAGTACATCTATATAGCGCGTGTGGGGTGGTGATGGTGTACACTAAGAAATGATTGATGTGTGTGTGTGTGTGTGTGTGTGTGTGTGTGTGTGTGTGTGTGTGTGTGTGTGTGTGTGTGTGTGCGTGTGTGTGTGTGTGTGTGTGATTGCTTGTGTGTGCGTGTGACAATGGCTACTATTGTCCAATATTATTGACTATGGGTTCCCTTTAAACTTTAAAGGGGTGTCACTCGTAGGAATATGACAATGACAACACGTTCCATTTCTTTTTTGACTTTTATTAAATAAAATACATATGTTGTATATAAAATATATATACTGTACTGCTATGAAAGGATAGACTTATATATATGACATGTGACGGTGGTTTGTGGGTTTGTTAATACCTCGACAGTGACCAGTAGCTTGCGAACGTTTACCGTCACGCCGGAGGCTAGTATGATGGAATTGACTTGTGGGCTTTTTTTAAGTCTATGCAAAGGATACTATATAGGTTTAATGACAATAATATAACAATTACTAAATAAGTCTATATCTACAGGAGGCCTATGACCCAGTGTGTTTGTGTGTGTGTGTGTGTGTGTGTGTGTGTGTGTGTTTGTGTGTGTGTGTGTGTGTGCGTGTGTGTGTGTTCACAACCATGGATTAATGCATGCGACTTCTTGTATTAAAATGTCTATGTGTCCTCCGACAGCATACTCTCGGCCACCTCAGTACACATGGCCTGGGTGGCTTCGGCGACTGTCAGAGGTGTATATGCAGATTTATTCATTACGTGGTGGGTCATAGCCTCCTCTATCATAATATTGCATTGATCGATGGTCAATATCGGCATGGGCGATGCCAGGCTATATTGATAACAGCAGCACTCGCACGGAGTCGGCATCGACGACGGTGAAGACGTCGGTGATGCCGGACTGTATTGGAAAGGATGGTACGCTGGTGACGGTGGACTGAATGTTGATGTTGACGGCTGCGGTGATGAGGTTGGTGATGACGGACTGTCTTCGAACTGGTAGTAGGCTGGTGACGGCTCCGGTAACGACGACGACACCTGGGGTGATGATGGTGTTGACATTGACGGTGGTGGCGCCACCATTGATGACGTCGGCGTGTGTAACTGCGGTGGAGACGACGGTGGTGGTGTCATTGGTGACGTCGGCGTCTGCGGTGACGTCGGCGTCTGCAACTGTGGTGACGTCATTGGTGACGTCGGCGTCTGCAACTGCGGTGGCGTCTGCAACTGCGTTGAAGTCTTTGGTGACGTCGGCATCTGCAACTGCGGTGTGGGTGGGGGCGGTGGCGACATTGATGATGCTGTCAGTCGTCTTTTTTTGCAACACCAACCGAAAATCGTTGTCGGCCAACGGCGGTGTAATTGGCTTGCGCGATGCCGCCGCTGGCTTCGTCGTCCCCTCCTCGTATGCCTCCCGCAGTTGGCTTAGACCAGTGCTTATCTACAGATAGGAAAAAAGACACACCTGCTTAATCACTGTCAGAAAAATCTGTTTCATCACTACTAATAGACCATGTCGTTGCAGCGATTGCCCATGTCAGTTCTTGTTGCTGTCGCTGCTAATTCCGCTCGTTCACGAACGTCTGCCGGCAGCATGGGCGCATCGTTATAACCCTCACTACTACTACTACTAGCAGAGTACGTAACTTTGTATTGACTAGCGATGGTATTTCTGACCTTCTCTATCATATCGAGACGCCATTGCAATTTGCAAAGACTGTGACAACACAACGTAGGGTGTGGTTAGCAAAACAGGACGATGGCACGTAATATTCATCGTCCGTCAGACTCAACATACGAACTACCTCGGCGCACGTATAACGAACGCAGGCCTCGTCTACCGCTACATCGAATGTCTGTTGGTTCAACATGGCATCTGTACGATCCCATATTTTATCTATTTTACTTACCGTCATCTCTATATCATCGCTGCCGCTGCTGACTATAATTATGGCAGCAGCAGCAGCAGCAGCAGCAGCAGAGTCGACAGCGACGATATGATGACCGTCATCGTCACCCTCCCAGTCTGACCACGACGGTTGTGTGGATGCGGTGGACGAGGAAGAAGAGGGGGGAAATAGCGGCATGACGTTTTCATTTTCATACGTGTCTAGCCACTGTTGTACTTTTTTGACGCTGTCATTCATCGTCTCGGTGGTGTCGACGGCATTCTCTTTGTCTTCCTCCTACAAAGAGAATGCTCCGTCTAGCACTTCCAGCTCTGATACGGTGTAGTTGATATAGTCGTTATTGATGCATTTTTTAATGGTCGCCATGACACGGGCCCCCTTCAGCAGCGACAGCGAGGCACATCGCTCTTCGTCTGATGTCATAGCGACGTAGCTGCTAACGGTGAAGCCCAGTACTTTTGCTGCTATTTCATCGAATAAAGTGATCCACGTTTCTGTCCCTATCCAATCCTGTAGGACACGCAGGGCGAACCTGTACATGGGAATTCTTTGACATTGGTGCGTGGAAAAATAGTAGCCATTGTTCTGTCGTTGGACGCCTTTGAGACAGTGTGGACACGATGCATAAACGATATATTTATCTCGTGTGGCGCAAGTGACTATAGTTAACGGTCTTGTAAATTTGTACGTTCCGCTACTTATCTCGTTCTGCAGTCGTGTCAGATTCATCTGTTGGTGATCGTGTGCATCGACAAACTTCTGTGTGGCCATAGCAGAGTCGAACGTGAAGCGAGAGAAGCACTCAATCGAGCGAGTGAGTAGTTATGACCGTTGAAGTGGCGGGTCGCTTTATATAACCGCTGGCTCGGGTTACGCTAGAAGCTTATGTCGACTACGTCAGTTGTACGTCGACTGTCTGGGAAAATCGGCGTCGGTTAGCTGACAGGTTTATTGCATCTGTTTTTCGTTGTGATGAATTTGGGGTCGCTTTATATAGCCGCTGGCTTGGGTTAATGCGTTTTTTCGCAGAATTTTTTATTACTCTAGAAGCTTACGTCGACTACGTCAGTTGTACGTCGAGTGTCTGGGAAAATCGGCGTCGGTTAGCTGACAGGTTTATTGCATCTGTTTTTCGTTGTGATGAATTTGGGGTCGCTTTATATAGCCGCTGGCTTGGGTTAATGCGTTTTTTCGTAGAATGTGTTATTACTCTAGAAACTTACGACGACTACGTCAGTTGTACGTCGACTTGTTTTTGTTCTAGTGTCTTACGTCGACTGAACGTCAGCTGTACCTCAGCTGTCTGCATTGTTTAATGCTTGCTATTTAAGACTAGTAATTTCTTTATGCACCTATCGTCATTGCTGTTGTCATGATGTCTGCCGTTGCTGTGTTCGCCGATCTACTGGTCGTGTATAACGTCATAGGCGACGCACTGACCATAATGCTACATCGTTTGTAAGTATATATATATGATATATATATATATATATATATATAGCACGTGTAGTTGTACGAATGATCGGTAATACATAGTTTAACTTTAACACTTTTACAATGCATACATAACACATAGTTTAACTTTAAAAGACATACTGTTCTACAACTGTGTAACGTTTGGTTATAGATAGTTCTAGTTTAAAAAAGCACGCCGTCGTTTGCTTAAGCCCAGCGCACATGGGCGGATTGGCAGCGCGGCGACAGCTCATGACGCGTTTCTGCGGTCGTTCTGCTCGTGTGCGGGTGACCTAGCTAAGCAGCTGGCCTCGCGAGCCGGGGAAAGATTATCCGACGTGTTTGATATTATCAGCACCGCGTAAGCTCGATTCTCTCGTCTGTGGGCAACATGAGCTGTCAGCTCAACAGCGAAAGTAATCTAGGCCAATGATATCACGTACAGCGATCATGTGTTAACAAAATGACAGCGTCCAACGAGCTTCTGTCTGAGTCAATCTCTGAATACAAGCTACCTGTTGTTCAAGATTGTGAAAGATATTGACTTGTGTTTTTCATTATGATTGTACAATTGATTCTTGTTCATGATATTTTAAATTGTATTTTCAGGATATGTTATATATAAGTTACAAACATATCCTTTTCAACTTTCATGTCACACAGTTCATGTGTATAAATTTTATGAACTATTAAAAAGGTATTTGACTAAATCTGTACGCCGTGCGTTAATTATGTATTATTAGTATCAATATTCGTGATTCAGTTATTATATTTTTGTTACTTAGATTTAAGTTAGTGTTAATTAAAAGTTATTTTCAGGAGGGAAGCTGCGCAAAGCATTGTGGGTGCAATTGGTAGTGACGGCCGCGCATGCAGCTCAGCTACATTCACTCGTGTGCGGGAACGGTGATAGGAAATATAGCTCAGCCGTTGGCCTCGTGAGCTGTCGCCGCGCTGCCGATCCGCCCGTGTGCGCCGGGCTTTACGGCCCTGAGGCGGTGGGGTCACCGGTGATAAGGACTGCAATCAGTACGCAGGCCGAGTAGGCGACTGCTAGCGGTCTAGCGATAAAAAACACCAGTCAGCCGACTGTTGGTCTGGTTCATAGTACGTCTCTCGTTGCTTGGTAATTCTTGTTCTATTAATATACGCGAAAGGATCGACTTCCATGTGTCTCACTCCGCTTTTCATTTCATTTCAGCTTTCATCGACAACAATGGATGCAAGTGATGCCAGAACTCTTATACACCACGCCATGCGTCGACAATGATGATGATGGCTACGACAACCCCCCAGTCACAGAGGATTGGACTGATGAATGTAATGAACGCGCAGCATTACTCGACCATCGACGGGTGTGGTCTGAGGTCATGGACCAACTCGTACAGGTCATCAAAGCCCGTCGACGACCACGCATTGTGTTGGACAGGCGCGGGCGGTCACTGTCACGATTGGCGGTGCACCATGCCAGTTGCTGCAGGCGCTGTCTGCACTTCGATTAACGTCATCACTCAACGAACGATGAACAATATGTTATTTTAATACCCATATTTCTTTCTATTTCTTTGCTTTCGTATGATTTCATATATCGATATTTTTAAATAATAAATTTTGCTTGTGCTTTTATTCAATGACGTGTTTTGTTGGTATATCACTACGCTAACAAAAGAAATATGACCACATTTCACCCTGCTACCACATAAAAAAGAGTGGATGAATTTTTTATACATATTACATTATCACATTATATCGATAACTTTTCGTTTTATGACGTCTTATGTCCAACACCTATAAAGTTACTATATCGCTCTGGTTCCGATGGCTTACTGGTGCGTAGGGTACCACGGGCGACAACGAGCTGGGGGGTTACGCTTAGCTCCACTCGTTAAACGCCTTTAGCTACGGTTAAAGTTATCTCGCTCCTTGGGATGGGGGTAGCGGTCACGTTAGGGTAGCGGTCACTTCGTTAGGGTCAGGGTTAGCTCGCCACGTCAAAAAGTTGGGGTTACATGGGGTTAAGACAGTTAGGGTTAGCTCCAGTCGACAGGGGTTACGGCTAGGGTTAGCTCGGCACGTCAAAAAGTTAGGGTTACGCCGGTTAGGGTTAGGTCCAGTCGCTCTAGGGTTACGGATAGGGTTAGGGGTCACCAACAGGGGGCGCTCAGGATACCCAGAAGGCTGTGCGACCGGAAACCAGATGACCCTCCCAAACTGGGCGCCTCTTTTGATCGGTCATTTCCCCTCGTTAACTACTTCTGCAGACACCTGGGACTGCGACAGACTCCATTTATTCGTATCTGCATTGGAACGTTCACTCGACCGTGAACGTCAGTGTAGTGATTGCTTGTACGTGTACCTAATATTGTCGACCATAAGTCGTTCGCGAGGATCGTCGTCGGCAGCGAAAGAGTTAGATTTCTCTACTGGGCTATTTGAGGCACTGTGCGATCCCAATGTGGCCAACATACTCAAGGAGTTGCTTGAGAATGAACTAAGGCAGGAGGTTGCTGAATTAAGACGAATTGTCCAGTCAAAAGACAAGCAGATTTCCAACCTGAGGAAGTGCGTCAACGGCTTCGAAGAGAAGATGGACGTGCTAGAGCAGTACTCTCAACAGAAGTCATTACGCATTTCAGGGATCCCCGAAAAGGACGGCGAAGACGTACTCGAGGTGACACTCAGTCTGGTGAACTCATCACTTCTCCCACCACTGACGATAGAGGAAGTTGGCCATGTCCACCGTGTTAGCCCCAAATTGCCAAACAAAAAATGCCCAATTCTGGTTAAACTGGCAACGTACAGATCGAGACGCTGTGTCTTTGCAACACGTAAAAACTACAAACTGGGACAATCAGCCACAGGTACATTACTGACACCATCGTCCCATTCTGTGTATGTTAACGAGGACCTAACCAAACTACGAGCACACGTCTTCTACGAGTGTCGTAAGGCAAAAAAGAGCGGCAAAGAACGACCTCTGCTGGACTGTAGACGAGAATGTCCTGATTCGGGATAGTTCCAATCGAGTGAGCCCAATAAAGAATCAACCGGAACTCGACACGCTACTGGTGTAACATGGACACGCTGCATTACCCTTCAACGGTGTGCCAATTTGACATTATTATAAATCATCATACATTTAACAAGATTTAACAAGATTTGCCATCCAAGCCAAAGGCCCAGATGGCAAGTGGACAAGGAAGCCATTGGCTTATCGAGAGTCCAACAATGTTCATCTACTTATAGCCCGCCCTCCTGAGATATGTGTCAACCTTGTTTTTAAACATATTCACGCTGCTAGCAGTTACACAATCTGTAGACAATTTGTTCCATTCATTTATTGTCCTCTGTGAGAACGAGTGCTTCCTGATGTCCAATCTACATTGATCCTTTACTAATTTTACCTCATGTCCTCTAGTTCTGCTATCCTTCTTGAGTGAGAAAAACATATTTCTATCGATATTTTCATACCCATTCAATATCTTACAAACTTCAATCTGATCTCCTCTTAACCTCCTTGTTTCTAGAGTTGTTAAACCACATTCTTTCAGGCGTTCTTCATAACTAAGGTCTCTCAGTTCTGGAATAATTTTAGTTGCTCTCCTTTGTATGCGTTCAAGCGTATCTATATCCTTCTTACGATATGGTCTCCATGCTTGTATACAGTATTCTAAATGAGGTCTAACTATTGCTTTATAAAGAGGTATAATTAACTTTTTTCCCTTGTATGTTATGTTTCTTCTAATCAATCCAAGAATTTGATTACCCTTTGAAGCTGCAATTCCACACTGCTCTGAAACTTTCATATCAGCGCTTATTGTAACTCCTAAGTCCTTTTCTTTTACAGTAGTACCCAGAACAGTACCTCCCATTTTATAGTTTACATTCAAGTTCCTATGTCCTGTATGTAGGCATTTACATTTCCCAAAATTGAACAACATCTGCCATTTCTCAGACCATTTCACTAATCTGTCTAGATCGTTTTGTAAATGTTGTTTATCACCATCAGTATTAACCTTTCTAAACAGTTTTGTGTCATCCGCAAATTTCAGTACGTTACTTGTTATACTGTCGTCCAAGTCATTGATATAAATTAAGAATAATATAGGTCCTAATACTGATCCTTGAGGTACCCCACTCAAAACCGATTTCCAATTTGAAACTTCTCCATCTACTACAACTCGTTGTCTTCTGTCAGTCAGCCATTGTTCTATCCAGTCAGTTATGCTATCCCCGATACCATGGGCTTTTAATTTAAGTAGTAATCTTTGATGTGGCACTTTGTCAAAAGCTATCTGAAAATCTAAGTAGATAATATCTACTGGCGATCCCACGTCTATCCACTTAGTGATTTCTTCCAAAAAACATAATATATTTGTTAAGCATGACCTCGCTTTAAGGAATCCATGTTGAGATGAATTTAATAATTTATGCTTAACGAGGAATTCCACCATATGATCTTTAATTAACCTTTCTAATAATTTACAAATCACTGACGTTAAACTCACTGGTCTGTAATTCTCTGACTTATTTCTCGAACCCTTTTTAAATAATGGTATGATGTTTGCTTCTTTCCATTCAAACGGAACAACTCCCTCTTTTAATGACAAGTTGAATACTCTTGCAAGTGGTATACTGATTTGTTCTACTGTTTCCATTAGTAATTTTGGAGGAATCCCATCCACTCCCGGTGATTTGTTATCCTTCATTGCCTTTATTTTCTTAGCTACCAATTCTGGAGTTACAACTAACGGACCTAAATAGTCAGATTTAGCCCCCTGAAATTTAGCATCAGCAACTGGTAATGAACTAATATCTTCTTTGGTAAACACTGAACTGAAGTAACCATTTAGGTCTTCCGCCATTAAAAACCCCTGTAATATTATATTTCCAGCACTGTCTTCTAGAGGTCCAACCTTGTCTTGTACGTTTTGTTTACTCCTGACATATGCATAAAAACTCTTGCTGTCATTTTTTATGTTACATGCTAGTTTTTGCTCATAGCTTCTTTTAGATTGTCTGATTTCAGTTGTAGCTGCATTAAGTGCCTCTTTGTATTTTGCGTAGTCTTCGTCCTTTCTGGTACGCCTATAAACCCTCCACATAGTTTGTTTTAGCATTATTTGTCTAATAGCCTCTTTTGACAAGTGTTTCTTTCTACACCGTTTTCCTTGTTTTTGAAAGGGAACAAATTTATCGATGATACTCTCAATTTCATATTTTAGAATATTCCAACATTCAATTGCGGTCTTATTCATCAGCATGTTATTCCAATCTAGCTTTGCTAAGTATTTTCTCATATCTTTGTAGTTACCTTTGTGGAAGTTTCTCTTGTACGTTTTCTTATTTTTACTTTCTGATTTTACATTGATGTCAAAATGTATTTGATTATGGTCACTATTACCCAATGGTTCAAATATTTTTACATTGTCCACTAATTATTTTTGTGATGACAAAACTATATCTAATACATTTTCTCCCGTGGTTGGTTCTAGTACGTGCTGAGTAAGAAAGCTATCCTGGATTAAAAATAGAAATTGTTGGTCCTCAATCCCTGTGCTCTCTAGAGAATTCCATTGTATGTGTCCATGGTTAAAATCTCCCATTATGATACATTCCCCTTTACTAACTTCCTTTATAGCGTTTTTTATTTTTGTGTTGTCCTCTTCGTTTATGTTTGGACTTCGGTAAACTAATCCAATAGTTAATTTTGAATTTCCTGAAACAATTTTGCACCAAACAGCTTCATCGCAATCTGCTTCCCTTTCTAGTTTTATTTCATAAGCCTGAATAGATTCTTTAACATATAAAATAACTCCCCCGCCCGTTCTTCCTATTCGATCTTTCCTAAACATTACATATCCTGTCAGTCCTAATTCAGCATCTGTTATATCTATCAGGGATCTAGGCCCATGATTCAGTTATACCAATTATGTGAGGGTCAATATCTTCTACCATAATGTTTAATTCGTTTTTCTTATTTACTATGCTCCTTGCATTTAAACATACGCATCTATAACCTTTTTCATAGATGTTTTTATATTATATACACATACCGTATATGTTTTTTTCATGCTGCTGTACATAAACTACCAATACAGGCAGGCTAAAATGTTATTACTGCAATACTAAACAGTGAGTTATCATGTTCCTATTGATAAAATCCACATTGTTGTACTCATACTAACTGAATAATATGTACTGTCTAATTTCTTTTGCACACTTTGAATCACAGCAGAAATACATGTTTACTCCGATCGACAATGGACAAAGATAAATCTTTTCGTCAAATATGTACAAAGAGAGTGCATAGTTGTTCCACTGTTTTGCAATGCACTGCTTGAAAAGGGTTCTTTCACATCAATTGTATTACAGGATTTAACAAACAAAATGCTCGAGATTATTGTGAACATTGGTATTGTATTAAATGTTGGCGGTGGTGTGGCAGTCTGCATAAAAGATTACAACTCTTCTTTACAAACTTAGAGAAGATTTAGACAAAAGTAATGTAGACATAGTGTGTTTTTATTGAATTGGACAAGAGTTCACTTAATTTTAACAGGAATGTCATTATAGGAGTTGTATACAGGCCGCCAGACAAAGACATTAATGTATTTGTAAGTCTTGCATGCTATCTTAAAGACATCAAAAAGAGAACTGCCTATGTTATCTGATGGGTGATTTCAACATCAATCTGCTAAATGTTGACAAACATGTACCTAGCTCCAAATTTCTTGAATGTATATATATTATGTCATGTATCCCTCTAATTAGCAAACTAACTAACTACATCTGCCACACTTATTGACAACATGTTTACTAATAACATAACTATTGATAGCGCATAGACTTGTTCCGGTATATTATATTCAGATATCAGATAATTTTCCTGTGTTTTTCTACGTTGATAATAATCGTTGTTTAACACATGTAAACCCAACATACATAACTAAAAGGCTCTATACTGACCAGAACATAGCAAGGTTTACAACAAGTATATTTAATGCTGACTGGTCTAAAGTTAATTCTGAGCTTGACATCCCAAATAATGCATATGCTGCCTTCTATTCAGAGTTTGGTAAGCATTATTCATGAAGTAATAGAATAGAAAGCCATGGCTTTCAGATGGTTTAAAGACATAAAAAAAAAAAAATTATTTGTTTACTACAAAAAATCACCTACTCTTACTAATGAAACCAATTGTAAGGTATATCGCAATAAACTTAACTCAATTGTAAGAATAGCTGAAAGAAATCATTATCAACATTTGTTAAAGCAAAACCAGTTGAATCTTTTTAAATCGTTGCAACTCATTAACCAAATTGTTGATTAAAACAAGAAGTCTGCCCCACCACCAAAGATGACTATTAATAATCAGTTAATAACCGATAAAAAGGTAATTGCCGAATACTTTAATAACTATTATGGTAATATTGGATCATCATTGGCTGAAAAGATCAGCCCAAATGGTATTGACCCATCAATGAATATTAAGGATCGAAACTTGCATGCAGAAAGTCGCTAAAGTTACCTCCTTTGTATATCTGGATAACTTTAGCGACTTTCTGGAAAAATACCTTTAGCTAACGACAAGTTAATAATGTGTGTTAAGGGAAGTATGAAGGCATGATATGCTAATTTAACTATACGTTGAATTATTAAGTCCCAACCAGGACTTGATATTTTTAGACCTTTAATTATGGTTTCTACTTCATCCTCTCCAACAGGTGAGATAAATATCGTATGCAAGTTTCGATCCTTAATATACATTGATGGGTCAATACCATTTGGGCTGATCTTTTCAGCCAATGATGATCCAATATTAACATAATAGTTATTAAAGCATTCGGCAATTACCTTTTTATCAGTTATTAACTGATTATTAATAGTCATTTTCGGTGGTGGGGCAGACTTCTTATTTTTATCAATAATTTGCTTAATGAGTTGCAATGATTTAAATAGATTCGAGTGGTTTTTGCCTTAACAAATGTTGATAATGATTTCTTTCAGCTATTCTAACAATTGAGTTAAGCTTATTGCAATATACCTTACAATTGGTTTCATTAGTAAGGGTAGGGGATTTTTTTATAGTAAACAAATAATTTATTTTTTATTTTTATGGATGTCTTCAAACCATCTGAAAGCAATGGCTTTCTAGTACTGTATTTTAGTTTAACCATTACTTCATGAAAGTAGTTAGAACAATGCTTACCAAACTCTGAATAGAAGACAGCATATGCATTATTTAGGTTGTCAAGCTCAGAATTAACTTTAGACCAGTCAACATTAAATAGACTTGTAAACCTTGCTATGTTCTGGTTCGTATAGAGCCTTTTAGTTATGTATGTTAGGTTTACATGTGTTAAACAACGATTATTATCAATGTAGGAAAACACAGGAAAATGATCTGATAAATCTGAATATAATATACCAGAACAAGTCTCTGTGCTATCAATAGTTATGTTATTAGTAAAAATGTTGTCAATAAGTGTGGCAGATGTAGTTAGTTCGTTGTTAATTAGAGGGATACATGACATAATATACACACATTCAAGAAATTTGGAGCTAGGTACATGCTTATCAACATTTAGCAGATTGATGCTGAAATCACCCATCAGATAACATAGGCAGTTCTCTTTTTGAATAGTCTAAGATAGCATGCAAGGCTGTTACAAATACATTCATGTCTTTGTCTGGCGGCCTGTATACAACCCCTATAATGATGTTCCTGTTAAAATTCAGTGTACCCTTGTCCAGTTCAATAAAAACACTCTATGTCTACATCACTTTTGTCTAAATCTTCTCTACGTTTGTAAAGAAGCGAATCTTTTATACAGACTGCCACGCCACCGCGCTATTTATTTTTTCTATAATTATTCGCTGTATGGTAACCTGCGATGTTATAAATATTGACATTGCTTTCCTGGAGCCACGTTTTAGAAAGTCCAATTATCGAAAAGGAGTGATGGATATTAATTAGCAAAATAATTTTCACATTTTTTATGGTGGCGAAGCAGACTTCTAATATTGATATGAACAATAAAAAATGTAGTATGCATTACACCAAGTTGTAAGCATGGCTTATTAAATATATCTTCTATATAATAATTACACTAATTCGTGTTTTGTGTAAATTCACAATAATAATCAGGATCAGTGTTAAATAGTATTCATTTTCACCTATATTATTTTTTCAAATTTCCATGTGTTTACATTTGTCTGGGTGGAATTTTAATAGCCATTTGTCGCTCCATTGTTCTAGGATACTTAAATCTTGTTGTAGTATATCCTGATCATTTTTATTTGTTATGGCTCTAAATATCTTAATGTCATCAGCGAACAGGAATGTATTGGATTTAGTTAAATCTGGCAGGTCGTTTACATATAGAACAAACAGTAAGGGTCCTAGGACAGATCCCTGTGGTATCCCTGATGTTACTTTGTGCCAGTTTGATTCTTTTCCATTTACTGCTACCTTTTGTCGTCTATTTGTGATGAATGCCTCAATCCAGTTAACTAAATCATTCCTAATGTTAAAACTTTTTAATTTACTTATTAGTCTCGTATGTGGCACAGTATCAAAAGCCTTTTGAAAATCCATATAAATAACATCTATGTAATTACCCTTATCCATTTCTGAGGTCCATTCATCTAGTATTTTAATTAGTTGGAGAACTGTTGATCTGCCAGAGATAAAACCATATTGTTTTTGACTGAACAGACCAATGACTTTCATGTAACTGATGATGTGATTTCTAATAATTTTTTCCATGCATTTACAAACTACACTTGTTAGGCTTATTGGATGGTAGTTGCAAGCTAATTTCTTGTTTCCTTTTTTATATATTGCTGATATTTTGGCATCCTTCCACTCATCGGGAATACTTGATGTTTTTATAGATGTTTCAAATATTTTTTGTAATGGGAGACAGATATTTTCTGACAACTCAATTAGTAATCTGGCACCAATTTCATCAGGGCCAGGAGATTTGCTTATATTAAGTTCTTTTAATGTTAGTAATATTATGTTTTCAGTTACTTTTAGCTCATCCATTGCTAATTTAATGTTTACTTTGGGTGTAGTTGGGATAGACCCTGTCTGTTCAGTAGTGAATACACTGGAGAAGTAGTTGGCAAGAATATTTGCTTTTTCTTCGTCTTCAGTTGTTGTTTGAGATTTCGGATTTGTGTGGTCTATATTAAGTTCCCCAATTCCTTGTTTAACTGTAGTTTTTGATTTATAATAGTTCCAGAAGACTTTAGGGTTTTTCTTAGTTTGAATGGCTAAATTTTTTTCAAACTCCTTTCGGAGCTTTCTGGTTAAAGCTCGGATTTTATTCCTGCTTTTACAATACTCTAGATATTTTGTCCCATCCCTTGTTTCAATGTATCTTGTCCATAGTCTATTTTTACGTCTAATTAGTTTTCTGGTGTTTGCATTCAGGGGGAAATTTCCCTTTCTGTAATTTGAAACTTCTTTTTGAGGTACGTATTTATCTTCTAATAATTTTAGTACTGTTTTAAGGATTTCCCATTGGTCGTTAACGTTGTCTTTACAGTCTTTAAATTTCTCTTCCCAATTTATGTCTGAACACTCTTTCCTCATTCCTTCATAATTTGCCTTATTAAATAGCTTCCGTTTTTTAGTGTATTTATTTGTTATAACTTTGCACAAAATATTGAATGTAATGACACAGTGGTCACTTTTACCTAGAGGGCTGAGGTACTCTATTTCCCCTATGTTGTCTTCTTCGTTTGATAAAATCAGATCTAAAAGGTTTGTGTTAGTTGTGCCTCGTCCTCTGGTGGGATTTGAGACATGTTGATACATGAATGTGTCTCTAAGGCATTCTACAAATTTAAAATTTAGGTTGCTGGGGTTAATTGATTTGGTCATCCAATGTTTCCAGTTAATATCTGGGAGATTGAAATCTCCTGTAATTACAATGTGTGAATATTTAAGTCCTGATGTGGATCTAATCATATTTAGAAGTTCTGCGTTATTTTCTTCTGACCCCCCATCGCTCCTATATATGCATCCAAAGAGAAGTTTGGTTTTATTTTTAAGTTTAATTTCTATAAATAAGCATTCCTTGAAGGTTGAGACCAGGTTTATATTTTCTGTGTATAGGGAATTTAAGACGTATATTATAATACCCCTACCTTCATTATTTTCTATATTTTTGGAGAACAATGTATAGCCTTCTAAGTAAAATTCTGGTATGGTTACAGTGCATTTGGGGATTTTTGGTTTTACCTCGTTAATTGCTATTATGTGAGGTTTCAGTTCTTTAATTCTTTGTTCAAATTCATTTTGCTTGTTTCTTAGTTGGTCAGCATTGGTATAAAAACACAGAATGTTGCCTATGTCATTAAGATTATTTTTATTAACATTTGTTTTACCATACGTCACTCTAGGTGTAGTCTTTACTGGCTTTTCCTTATCTTTCTTATTTTTCTCTCCCATGGTGGACCCCTGACTCTGTACAGGTATTCCCCCGATTTGTCTGCAGCTTCCTGCCTCTTTGCTTCTTCATATAGCTTTTTTGATTCCTCCCTTTCTTGTTTAGTTTTGTCATGATCAATTTTTATGTTTTTGAACTTGTCATTTTCTATGATGTGATGGAACCTTCGAAGAAGGGTTCGTTTTTTGTCAATATGTGTTAATGTGATTAGAACCGGTCTGGGACCAGTTGCATTTTCCTTGGCTTCCCCAAGCCTCCGCGTTTCTGTGACATCAGTGTCTGTGAAGTTATTGTTTATTTCTGTACACATTTCTAAAATTTTTTCTTTGTCATGTTGTTGTCTCGTAGTTTTTAGTTGTGAAGTAGATTCTGGTAAGTTGAAAATTATTACGTTGTTGAGTCTTTTTTCTCTGTCTTTTGATTCCATGTTCTGTTCTTTTACCTGAATTTGTACGACTTCCTTAACTTCATTTGGGCTGATGACTTTGCTTGGGTTTTTTTCCAACTTAGCTTCTTTGATCATTTCGATGACTCTTGTTTCATCCACTTTGGTTCTGATTTCTTTCTCTAGCTCAATGATTCTCTCTTCCACTTTCTTAAGGAACTTCTGACACCTTTCTTCGCAGCTTTTTTAATTTTTCAAGTTTTTCATTACTTTTGTGTCACATGGTGGACAAAACCAGTGAATTTGTGGTTTATCCGTCATGATTTTATATTCTTTATCAGTTATTTTGACACATTCAATGCAGTAATGTTTGTCACAGTACTCACATTCCAACAATTTGTGGTTAGGTCCTTTGAAATTTTTTTTACACCCTGTGCATATCCATATGTCATCATCATCGGTCATCCATACAGAGTCATTTTTACTTTTTGTCCTTGGTTTTTTTTTACTTGCCATAACCTGGCTACTTTAGTTTTATTTATTTTATGTCTACTTTAAGATTGAGTTGGAGTAACTTTTTTTTATTGCTTATATATATATTTTTAATATTAAAGTGTTGTGCAAGGGGTCAAGGCAGTGCTGGGAGAAAGAGTTACAGAAATGAAGAGTGATACCCAGGGCGACTCTGGGTATATTGAGTTGCCTTGATGAAAGGGCCGAATTAGTATAAGGTCAAGATTATGTGCAGGACGGTTGAAGAAATGAATTTATGTCTAACTAATTTCTAGTGTTTTGTCTAACTAATGTTTATGTGTAGCTAATTTCCTATGTCTAAGTTTTGTATGTGGAGCGTTGCTTGGGGTTCTTTTTTCCTTTGTTTACTTTAATATGGCGGGAAAAATTCGATTTCAAAGTTAACGTTATTTTGGGAATCCTAGAAGGTAGCAGTTATTTAATTGTTGGTACTGTTAACAGTATCTAGTTTGACTTGTGCTATAAGTTGAACTATTAGTTAAAGAACTTTGAAAGTTAGTTAGGATTTAGATTTTGAGCAGCTGTTACTACGTACGCTTGTGCACCTGAACCGGAAATCGTTTGCTGATTGGCCGGAAATCGTATGCTGATTGGCCGTTGACGCTTCACGGGAACGCCTACAAAAAATGAAGTGGACAGTGGATAACAACGAGACCACGCCTCCGGGGCCAGACTCTCTTCTCGGCGAGTTCACGAAGGCGAGCGAGAGTCGGATTAGCGAGACTACATATGCGATGGCACTGCCACTACCGTGGCCAGTGCGTGTGTGAGCGATAATTTGGGTTGTGGCGATGTCGTGCGCTACTCACCACAAACGAACTTACTACCAGTCCAGCGAATCAGTGTATGGAATCAGCGAATCAGTATATGAGCCTTTAGATTGGTATTTTTTTTCAGTTATTTCTCAACTCAGCGAGAAGTGTATATTTTGTATACAGTTTCCAAGCACTTGGACGCATAACGCTTCCTTTCGCCCCCTATCAGAGTTGTTGAGAACTAATTATTAATTGTTGAGGCTATAATTATACCCATTTTTTAAATACAACATGAATAAACGTTGAGGTTCCTAAAACAAGGGACAAGTTTATTCAAATGAGCCATCTGTTCACTTATAATAATTTAATATGCTCACATGATAATTATTATATTGATCAATATCTGTAATATAGGCACGGTGAACCTATTCGGTCCCGCCACCTATCCGGACGTCTTGTTCCTAAATGTATTTGCAGTTTCAGTTTGATTTGCCAGCAGGTACCAAAAACCTTTAAGAAGAAGGAAGTACCATCTACAGTAAGTTCCTCGACAAAGGTTGCTGGTCAAGCCGTATGTATGAACCTTACACCATTTGTTCTGTACCGCATTTGGTGCGACAGCGCGTAAATTGTAGCGTTCCCAGCTAACAATTTTACGTTGTAAGTACGTAGTGACAACGTAGCGGTTTGGTTGCGACTACGTATTTTTGCTTACGTATTTATTACGTAAATCTGTGGACTACCAGAAACGTTGCTACGACGTAGTACATGACAATTTCTACAACGTTGTAAGTACGTAGTGACAACGTAGCGGTTTGGTTGCGACTACGTATTTTTGCTTACGTATTTATTACGTAAATCTGTGGACTACCAGAAACGTTGCTACGACGTAGTACATGACAATTTCAACAACGTTGTAAGTACGTAGTGACAACGTAGCGGTTTGGTTGCGACTACGTATTTTTGCTTACGTATTTATTACGTAAATCTGTGGACTACCAGAAACGTTGCTACGACGTAGTACATGACAATTTCTACAACGTTGTAAGTACGTAGTGACAACGTAGCGGTTTGGTTGCGACTACGTATTTTTGCTTACGTATTTATTACGTAAATCTGTGGACTACCAGAAACGTTGCTACGACGTAGTACATGACAATTTCTACAACGTTGTAAGTACGTAGTGACAACGTAGCGGTTTGGTTGCGACTACGTATTTTTGCTTACGTATTTATTACGTAAATCTGTGGACTACCAGAAACGTTGCTACGACGTAGTACATGACAATTTCTACAACGTTGTAAGTACGTAGTGACAACGTAGCGGTTTGGTTGCGACTACGTATTTTTGCTTACGTATTTATTACGTAAATCTGTGGACTACCAGAAACGTTGCTACGACGTAGTACATGACAATTTCTACAACGTTGTAAGTACGTAGTGACAACGTAGCGGTTTGGTTGCGACTACGTATTTTTGCTTACGTATTTATTACGTAAATCTGTGGACTACCAGAAACGTTGCTACGACGTAGTGAAATTACCATGTACTACCTATCTGGTACCTTTCTACAACGTTTCCAGTACCTTTCTACTACCATTCCACAACGTTTCTACTACCTTCCCACAACGTGTATGCTACCTTTCTGGGACCTTCCCGCAACGTTTCTACTACCTTTCTGGCACCTTCCCACAACGTATATGCTACATTTCTGGCACCTTCCCGCAACATTTCTGCTACCTTTCTGGCACCTTCCCGCAACATTTATGTTACCTTTCTGGCACCTTCACGCAACGTTTCTACTTCCTTTGTGGCACCTTGCCGCAACGTTTCTGCTACCTTTCTGAAACATTTCTGCTACCTTTCTGGCACGTTCCCGCAACGTATATGCAACATTTGTGATGTAACTTAAAATCCTCTCTAGAAAGAAGAAAGACACAACATACATTGTTGAATTTTCAGCATTTATTTCAATAACAATTGCATATTTGTACGCACGCATGCACGCAGGCACGCTCGGTTTAGTTGTCCGAATCCGACTCCGAATCACTGACACTGTGGGGGCTGTGCTGGGGGGTTGTGCTGGGGAGTTTATGATCCTTGACAGTCGAGCCTGCAAACATACAGCTTATTTATTATTATGTTGAACTCATTTTAAAAACAATTGCATCACGTTATTATAATAATCTTCGTAATCTTTGCAATACATTACCAGGAATGTTATGTGCATATAAGGCAATTAAAGTTTAACAGAACATGTTAAACTATTGAAGTCCCTCATCAGTAGGTTAATCTAGATATTTTTACAAATTGTATCTGATGGGAATGTACACCACCAACACAAATGTAACTGAGACTGGGTACACCTGTACTTGTCTTCATAACACTGATTGTGCTTGTGATAAGGTATGTTTTATATGGGTTGAGATTATGCTTACTGGCTTCCATTTACAATCGTGACAAGTAAGACTTACATGATATAATAATCTTAATGTGGCAAATACATTGCTGCAAAGAAAAAACACAAATCCTTACCTGAAACAGGTAGCCACCCCTCTTACTTGGGGCATGCTTGAGGGTTTCACCCATATGATGTTCAATCTCGTCATCTCTACATTTGAGGTGGATTCGTCTGCACGCTTCTATTAACAAAATGTACGATTTTGTTTACACATTTGTCAAATCATTGGGTACAATCATATTTTTACAATGTGCTTAGTTTTGAAACCTGAAAAGGC
This sequence comes from Lamellibrachia columna, assembly GCA_963662155.1. NCBI lineage: Eukaryota > Metazoa > Annelida > Polychaeta > Sabellida > Siboglinidae > Lamellibrachia > Lamellibrachia columna. The sequence continues at coordinate 25,099,348 of OY759272.1, forward strand.
AGTAATTTACAATCCTATTTATGAAAATAGCTACACGTTGGCAACATCCTGCTCAATGTACATTAAACAAATACACATTAACCCCCGTAGTTTCGGGCATCACATTAGTATACCCCGTTGCAAACTAATGCACAAATGGCTGTCGTTTGCGGCTGTATTATATTCAATCTCATTTGGATGTTATACGTTTTGTGTGAATAATCATTATATCTAAATATGGTAAAATTTAATAATTAATGCCCCCTGGTAACTAACGTGCACAATGGAATGCATTGAAAATGGTATAACTTTACTTGAAACCGATATCCGAGCTGTGCTCAGACCAGGTTTGCATTGACCGTTTGGTATGCAAGAAATTAAAAATGTTCTGCTGGTCAGTATGGACCATGGATCGACCATCTTCCAACGGAAATTTGAATTACATGGTGGAAAGTGAACAATGGATATCGGGTGATTGCAAACGTTAGTAAACCGAGCCCATACCATTGTTCGGACCATGCAAACTGACAAGTACGCCGGCATATTTAGGCGGCGGGGTGTCGGGTCATGCCACTTTGTCTTGTTGGTCGGCTATGGCAAGGCAGAGACAGGCATCGACTGTACGTTCAAATCGTGTGACAAAGAACACGGAATTAGAATTACTCTGTAGTCGCTCTTGTGTTCGTTGGATGAGACGAGGAGGCATTTCGTAATGTACATTGAACAGGATGTTGCCAGCGTAGGATAACTACTGTAAATTATTGCCTTTTTCGTTCATATACAATCATATTTTGAATATGTGCTTAGTTTTGAAACGTGTCCTCCCCTAAAATCTTTTATTTTCAGATGTGATTACATAATAATATATAAAATAAATATTGAGGCATTCTTTGGTGGGTTTACGGAATCACACATGAGAATATTGCAGTTGTGCAGAATGTAAAAAAGCAAGAAAATATAAGGAAGCATGCATGGAAAACATATGTAGAGCTTCTTGGATAAATTGGTTCATTTCGATGTGATATAAAGCGAAGGATTTTAGGAATACTTACTACATATAACTTTGTGGAGTGGCAGATCCTCAAACGAATGCTTACGCTTCCTTCCTTTCATGTTGAACTGGGACCACAACTGGTGCGTCCTCATCTTAGCAAACATTCTCCGGATGGTGTCACCCACATTGTGCCCACCCAAAGCAATCAACAAAGTACCTGCAAAAAAAACAACAGCATGTATTTTCACGTGTGCTTGAGCATTAAAACATTAACTGGATGTAAAAGTCTGGTATCGCATTTTCAACACCAACGTTAAACCATTCTTATCTATGACAGTGAAACCTGGAAAATTACTCGGTCTCAATACACCAAAGCAATCCAAACCAGTGCCGTCTACAATGAATTTAAATTTGCCGCGCGAACTGACTGAGCTACTGGTCCCCTATTTATCACTGTCCACCTCCGCAAACATCTCAGGCAGGATATCGTGTCGGCTTTCCAGGCTCGGTTAGCCTGTAAAAGTTAACTTCCGACCTCTTGACGCCAAGGTGGGCCCGGGGCAGATATTGAGATGACAACCCATTTATTATGTCCAATGCCTGTTTCCAATTCTTTTTCAATCTACGCAATCAAAATGTCCTACATGATACACCCAAATGTAGTAGTTTCAAGATCGGATTTTCAATGTTTCTGTGACGAGTGGAAGTTAATTCCAATTCAAAAGTTAAAGTCCATTTGAAATGATCGGTTTTTCTCGTTCACAAAACGTGGTAGGCTAACTTACGATCGTCATTATGTCGACCATTATAAGAAACCGCTAAATTTACTGACAAAGACTAGATGGAACAAAGTAACTTAATATCCTTAAATAAGCTATTTTTAAGGTACAATAGTCGGAGGAATTTTTTGGTTTTAGTGAATACCGGCAAGTTACTGAGGTTTTACGGTTACTGTTTTGCTGCAGAAACCTAGTCATTGTATGATAAATAAGGGTAACCTATGGCTATATTCTCTACGCTCTTCACTTCCTGTTAAACAAACACACGAACGAAATATAAATTGTCACTACCACGTCCGCTAGGTGGCAGTTCATATACATATTACGACTTCCGGCTACTTGGACTTGGTGCAGCGACTTGAATTTGGTGTAGATCATTTACAGAAAAACGCGGTATATCAAATAGAATAAGTATTACTATTGAATATATATTATACACAAACGTATTGTAGACATATATTAGGAAACAGGTTTTGTTAATTATTAGTCAGAGGGAGTATTTTAGAGTAAGTTAGTTTCGGATTCTGTCGGGGAATTCAGCGAGCGATAATAGGGTTGTTTACTATTCGAAAATTGAGATAGCATAGTGAATAGTTTACATTGGCTAATATATATATATATAAAGTGATCTATTTACTTAAATTACATACATAAGGTAATATCTGACATAGTGGTAGTCAACGTTTTCGGTAAAAAGGAATTAACAGCAGGATTTTAGCGTAAATTAGTACACACTGACTTCGTTGTTTTGTTACACAGTGTTCTCCGTATTCGCCAGGTGGCAGGATTTTTAGCCTAAAGTGTTCTTTTGATCACAAAAACAGCCTTATTCAAGGCTAACGTAGCAAACTAATTAAAAATAAATTGTATGATGGCGCCGTGCAAACGGCAGTTAAAGGCCACAAGGCATTTAATTTGTGGCAGTTGCAGCAACTGGGTGGATTTCGTCAAGTCTGGGTGCGAGAAGTCCTGGGCTGAGGTCCAGGCAGATAGTTTTAGTTTTGAGTGTAGGGGATGCGCACGGATGAAGGAACTAGAGGTGGAGTTGGAAGAGCTGAGGCTGCTCGTTGTGGCAATGGTGGGAAGGGAACAGGGGAGTTGTGCCAGTAGTTCCGGTGGGGGAACTGTAGACGATAAAGTGTCGAAAGACACAAGAGATGCTAGGGAGAGCTCACCTCAGCCTGGGAGGAAGCTGAGAGGAGGGAAGGTGACAGGTCATAGGGAGACAGGACGTAAGGAGACGGGAAGGAAAGGAACGGAAGGGAAGACAACCAGAGTGAAGGAGATGGGAGTAGGGGAGACAGGAGGGAAGGAGAAGGGAGTGGGGGAGACGGGAGGGAAGACAACCGGAGTGAAGGAGAGGGGAGTAGCGGCGACAGGAGGGAAGGAGAAGGGAGTGGGGGAGACGGGAGGGAAAACAACCGGAGGGAAGGAGAGGGGAGTAGGGGAGACAGGAGGGAAGGAGAAGGGAGTGGGGGAGACGGAAGGGAAAACAACCGGAGTGAAGGAGAGGGGAGTGGGAGAGACAAGAGCAAAGGAGTGGGAAGTGGGGGAGACAGGAGGGAAGGGGTCAGGACAGAATGTGATGGAGGGGATCGAAAGGAAGAGTTATTCTGCAGCAGTGATAGAGGGGGTGAGGAAGAGAGCGAGGGTGTTTGTGGGGGATTCGATAGTTAGGAAGACCGACAGAGTCTTAAACAAGGGAGATGATGTGGTGGTCTGCTTGCCTGGAGCCAAAATAGAGGCGATAACTGAGAGGGTAAAAAACATCGTAGGCTCGGGTAAGGGTGGATCTGTTTTAGTACACGTAGGGACAAATAACGTAGAGAGGGAGGGTACAACTGCCATAGTTAGGAAATATAGGCAGTTGGTCAGAACACTAAAACAGACGCGGGTTGAGCAGGTAATACTGTCAGGGATTTTACCTGTAATGGGCAGGAGGGGTCACAAATATCGAAATTGTCGGGGGATGGCAATTAACATGTTAGTCCAGAGGCTGTGTAGGGAAGAGGAAGTTGGATTTGTGGATTTATGGGGAAGTTTTGTTGGGAGGGCAGATATGTACATGAAGGATGGGCTTCATTTAAGTGGAAAGGGGGCGGCAGTATTCGCGGACAAACTTTCAGCAGCAGTAGATAGCGACTTGGGTACAATGACAAATGTTTTTGGAAGTAAACATTCTTTAAACTAGAAGTGCAGGGGGGTTACCTAGAGGTGTCTCAAGCAGAACAAGAGGCCACTAGCACAGATAAACCAATATCAAATCATCCGAAAAACATCTCTGAAAAAGGTTATATATGCGTATGTTTAAATGCAAGGAGCATAGTAAATAAGAAAAACGAATTAAACATTATGGTAGAAGATATTGACCCTCACATAATTGGTATAACTGAATCATGGGCCAACATAGATATTACAGATGCTGAATTAGGACTGACAGGATACGTAATGTTTAGGAAAGATCGAATAGGAAGAAGGGGCGGGGGAGTTATTTTATATGTTAAAGAATCTATTCAGGCTTATGAAATAAAACTAGAAAGGGAAGCAGATTGCGATGAAGCTGTTTGGTGCAAAATTGTTTCAGGAAATTCAAAATTAACTATTGGATTAGTTTACCGAAGTCCAAACATAAACGAAGAGGACAACACAAAAATAAAAAACGCTATAAAGGAAGTTAGTAAAGGGGAATGTATCATAATGGGAGATTTTAACCATGGACACATACAATGGAATTCTCTAGAGAGCACAGGGATTGAGGATCAACAATTTCTATGTTTAATCCAGGATAGCTTTCTTACTCAGCACGTACTAGAACCAACCAGGGGAGAAAATGTATTAGATATAGTTTTGTCATCACAAAAAGAATTAGTGGACAATGTAAAAATATTTGAACCATTGGGTAATAGTGACCATAATCAAATACATTTTGACATCAATGTAAAATCAGAAAGTAAAAATAAGAAAACGTACAAGAGAAACTTCCACAAAGGTAACTACAAAGATATGAGAAAATACTTAGCACAGCTAGATTGGAATAACATGCTGATGAATAAGACCGCAATTGAATGCTGGAACATTCTTAAATATGAAATTGAGAGTATCATCGATAAATTTGTTCCCTTCCGAAAACAAGGAAAACGGTGTAGAAAGAAACATTTGTCAAAAGAGGCTATTAGAAAAATAATGCTAAAACAAACTATGTGGAGGGTTTATAGGCGTACCAGAAAGGAAGAAGACTATGCAAAATACAAAGAGGCACTTAATGCAGCTACAACTGAAATCAGACAATCTAAAAGAAGCTATGAGCAAAAACTGGCATGTAACATAAAAAATGACAGCAAGAGTTTTTATGCATATGTCAGGAGTAAACAAAACGTACAAGACAAGGTTGGACCTCTAGAAGACAGTGCTGGAAATATAATATCACAGGGGTTTTTAATGGCGGAAGACCTAAATGGTTACTTCAGTTCAGTGTTTACCAAGGAAGATATTAGTTCATTACCAGTTGCTGATGCTAAATTTCAGGGGGCTAAATCTGAATATTTAGGACCGTTAGTTGTAACTCCAGAATTGGTAGCTAAGAAAATAAGGGCAATGAAGGATAACAAATCACCGGGAGTGGATGGGATTCCTCCAAAATTACTAATGGAAACAGTAGATCAAATCAGTATACCACTTGCAAGAGTATTCAACTTGTCATTAAAAGAGGGAGTTGTTCCGTTTGAATGGAAAGAAGCAAACATCATACCATTATTTAAAAAGGGTTCGAGAAATAAGTCAGAGAATTACAGACCAGTGAGTTTAACGTCAGTGATTTGTAAATTATTAGAAAGGTTAATTAAAGACCATATGGTGGACTTCCTCGTTAAGCATAAATTATTAAATTCATCTCAACATGGATTCCTTAAAGCAAGGTCATGCTTAACAAATATGTTATGTTTTTTGGAAGAAATCACTAAGTGGATAGACGTGGGATCGCCAGTAGATATTATCTACTTAGATTTTCAGAAAGCTTTTGACAAAGTGCCACATCAAAGATTGCTACTTAAATTAAAAGCCCATGGTATCGGGGATAGCATAACTGACTGGATAGAACAATGGCTGACTGACAGAAGACAACGAGTTGTAGTAGATGGAGAAGTTTCAAATTGGAAATCGGTTTTGAGTGGGGTACCTCAAGGGTCAGTACTAGGACCTATATTATTCTTAATTTATATCAATGACTTGGACGACAGTATAACAAGTAACGTACTGAAATTTGCGGATGACACAAAACTGTTTAGAAAGGTTAATACTGATGGTGATAAACAACATTTACAAAACGATCTAGACAGATTAGTGAAATGGTCTGAGAAATGGCAGATGCTGTTCAATTTTGGGAAATGTAAATGCCTACATACAGGACATGGGAACTTGAATGTAAACTATAAAATGGGAGATACTGTTCTGGGTACTACTGTAAAAGAAAAGGACTTAGGAGTTACAATAAGCGCTGATATGAAAGTTTCAGAGCAGTGTGGTATTGCAGCTTCAAAGGGTAATCAAATTCTTGGATTGATTAGAAGAAACATAACATACAAGGGAAAAAAGTTAATTATACCTCTTTATAAAGCAATAGTTAGACCTCATTTAGAATACTGTATACAAGCATGGAGACCATATCGTAAGAAGGATATAGATACGCTTGAACGCATACAAAGGAGAGCAACTAAAATGATTCCAGAACTTAGAGACCTTAGTTATGAAGAACGCCTGAAAGAATGTGGTTTAACAACTCTAGAGACAAGGAGGTTAAGAGGAGATCAGATTGAAGTTTTTAAGATATTGAATGGGTATGAAATTATTGATAGAAATATGTTTTTCTCACTCAAGAAGGATAGCAGAACTAGAGGACATGAGGTAAAATTAGTAAAGGATCAATGTAGATTGGACATCAGGAAGCACTCATTCTCACAGAGGACAATAAATGAATGGAACAAATTGTCTACAGATTGTGTAACTGCTACCAGCGTGAATATGTTTAAAAACAAGGTTGACACATATATCAGGAGGGCGGGTTATAAGTAGATGAACATTGTTGGACTCTCGATAAGCCAATGGCTTCCTTGTCCACTTGCCATCTGGGCCTTTGGCTTGGATGGCAAATCTTGTTAAATATACATGGGTTAAGATCGTTATTTATTCCCCGACTCGTATTAGACGAATGAAACACTGGTTACTTTGAGATGGCACTCATTTCGGGTATTATCGCACACTAACATAGTTCGTGAACATCGAAATGCACACATACAAGGACTGGAGGTTTTTTGTCGTATAAATTAAGCCTTTTCAATTACCTCTGCCCTTATTGGCCCCTTCTCCATTAGTCTGGTGCCTCTTGCACAATTTACATGAATTGTCATTGTTAGTTTCACAGGAAGTAAAGTCCCGAAAGGACACTTTCAGTTGTCGAAAAGCAAAACATTTCTATAAAAGAGCAATACTTAATACTGTGGACTATTCCATGAGAAGCAATAGGGCACGGACCACAGTCATGTTTCCCATAGACGACCATTATAACGTTCTTGCGCCTACATTGAAAATTTATCTTACAATTTTTTTTCACAGCAAATGACAGACCCACTAAGACACCTGGTGTGTGAAATTCGTGAAAATGACATACCTCCTTTTCGTACTAATTGCTTCAACGCATGACACACCTGCATTTCTGCAATGAAATTTACCGGTTTCCAAAATATGAGTCCATCCTGCCTGATGGCCAGTGTGTCCTTATGCAACAGGTATACCAACTGACAAATGGCATCATTTCAAAGCTCATATGGTACTATGCACAAAAACATCACTTACACTCACTCATTCACACAATTTCTGCTCTCACTAATACACCCAAACTGCACAATTCATTTTTTCTTAGGGACTCTTTATCTATGTAATGGCGGATGCATTCTAACTGTGGTGCGTGCCCAATATTTTTATGATACTAATATGAAATTATATTAGTTAAGGTAAACTGGTAATCCCCAAATGTAAAAAACTTGTTTTTTCCGTATGTCATTCCTCAAGCTGAAACTTAAAAACAAATGGTTACTAAATTAGTAATACTCGTTATCACTCACCAACCCATCCACCCACCCACCCACCCACCCACTCATTCACTCACTCTACAGTTCGTCAACAGTTAGCTCCTTGTGACGTTCAGAAAACGATCTACGTGTTTGTAGGCAGCCATGGCGGATCTTCAGACGCGCTATGTCGCCTCCATGGTTCTCAGTGGGTCCGGGGACGCTCTCGGCTACAAAAGGGGAAACTGGGAATTCTGCACCTCAGGGGAGGAAATCCACAAGGAACTTGCTGACCTCGGCGGGATCGACAACATTGACGTGGCAGATGCGGAGTGGATTGTCAGCGACGATACCGTCATGCACCTGGCGACAGCGGAAGCGCTGGTGGCGGCATCAAGCGGCCCAACCACTGACCTCGAACAGCTCTACCTACAGGTATGTTAGGGCTCTGCTAAAACGAAACGTTTCAGGGTTTTTTCGCATTTAATTTGTTTTTACTTTTACACGATATTCCTTCTTTGAATTGGTCCAACCGTCCACATAACCCATCTTTCAATGAACTTTCTGAATCAACATGTACCTCTAACATGCTTTTCTGAGGTAAATGTTCGTTCCTTTTACTTTGTATATGAATTCGTAGTCAAAAATACATATTATTGTTATAGTTTTGGGTCTATGAATCTATAGTTACTGAAAACAACCATTTGCAATTAAGGATATCACGCCTGTGGTTTACTGTGAAAACCATGTTGAACACACATCATCTTAATTTCATTAAGTGCGCCATACCGTTAGATATCCCTACGTCACGAGTGTCTAAATCTAGCAAAATTCGCTCACCAAATGAAAATATATTTTTACACCTGTTCCTAAAATTCCCATTACCGTATGGCTATGTTGTTTGCGTCCAAATTCAAGTTATGTAAAATGGTTTGACCTTAGTTTCCTAAACCAGATCTCTTTCTGACAAAATAACATGTTTGTATGAGGCTTTGCTTTGGTTCTATGTATGCCGGTTTCCCTTAACTGCACATGCGCTTGTCGGTCGCGCTGATTAACATATCTGCGCTCAGTCAACTGGAGAAACGACCGGAATCTCCCACTTTTAGAACACATTCTGAGTAAACCAGTAGCGTGATATTGATATTGATTTGAGTTGTGCATTGTTAGTTTGTATATCTTTTAGGTGCATAGCCCCCAAATCATGACTTTTCTTTAGCTTTAAAGCTGTTTGATAAAGTGTGACGGATTATGCTTGTCGACGTTATATCCAAACCTCTCACGCACATTTGCAATAATTCGTTTAAGACTCCTCTAGAATGAAAATAGCCAAGATAAAACCTATATTCAAAAGTGGTGCCAAAACGGAGATAGGAAATTATAGTCCAATTTCTCTTTTGCCACAATTAATTTTTTGTTGTTGAGAAACTGTTCCTCAGTAGGTTAGACAACTTCAACTTCAACTTCATCAACGCTAAGGACATACTAAATTCAAGTCAGTACAGTTTCCGTAAAGCTATGTCCACATCACTTGCCGTAATGGAATTAATAGAGGAAATTTCAAATGCAACAGACAATACGAAACACGCTATTGGTGTATTCATTGATCTTAAAAAGGGCTTCGTTACAGTGGACCACGAAATACTTAACAAAAAGTAGAATTTCTATGGCGTGCGGGGTGGAGTTGGAAATGACTGGATAAAAAGTTACTTCACCAACAGGAAGCAATTTGTTGAAATAAATGGGTGCGCCTCGGAGCTGTTAAATGTAGCACGTGGTGTGCCTCAGGGATCCATTTTAGGTCCAGAGCTATTTGTACTCTATATTAATGATATTTGTAACGTATCAAAACTAGCTAAATTAATACTCTTTGCGGATGACACAAATATATTTTTGCTGGTAATAATTTAAAAGAACTAGAAGGCATGATAAATGGGGTACTTGCCAAATTGGCTAAATGGTTTGCTGTGAACAAATTAACATTGAATCTGTCAAAAACAAATTACATGGTATTCCGGAACCGTCCGCCTGATAATGAAATTAATCTGTTCATTAATAATCAACAAATAACCAGAGTACATATAACGAAAAATTCTAGGTGTATATATTGATGAATCTCTAAACTGGAAATATCAAATAAATAAGGTCAGATTAAAACTGTTGAAAGTTGCAGCAGACAATAAGGCAAATTGTCTCATTGATCGAAATGGAAGGTATGTATTATACTGTTCTTTGGTTTTACCATATTTAAGTTATTGCTGTGAAATGTGGGGAAACACCTACACCACAAACATTCATGGCATTACTATATTACAAAACGAGTAATTCGGTTAGATTGGGGAGTAAAACGTTTGGAACATATGAGCACTATTTTTCAACAATTAGGCTTTCTAAAATTTGGAGATTTAGTTAAGCTCAAGACAGCTATTATTATGTTTAGGGCTTTTCATAATGAATTACCAAGTAGTTTGCAAAATTATTTTAAACCATATGTCTGTATAGTATGGTACTAGACGGAACGATTCATTCTGCATAACTCGCTTTCGTACTAATGCAAAAATCAATGTGCATCTCAAAATATGGAGCGAGATTATGGAACTCCCTTAAAGGAAACATTACCACTTGTAGAACCATACAAGCATTTAAAAATGCTACAAGTTAGATATTATTGCAACGTATTAGTCACACTTTTATTTAGCAACGATTTTTAATTACGTATCAATTGAGTTAACGGCTTAACACGCCACGGGGTGAACCATAGATAAGTATTGCACTTCTGTTCACCCCATTTCCAACTCACCCTTGTGTACTCTTCAACAACTCGTTCACTTTTTTGCACATTTTGTTAGTAACTTGTTGTCATTTATTGTATCGTAATGGTGTGTTGGAATAAAGGATTGATTGATTAATGTGTTGGATTGAATATGTCTATATATATATATATATATATATATATATATACATACATACATACATACATACATACATACATACATACATACATACATACATACATACATACATACATACATATATTGTCTACAGCTCGCCGACGACTACATCAAGTCTATGCGGGACATGGACTACCGCGCTCCGGGACCGACATGTATGCGAGGTGTATCGGCTCTTCGCCCAACCCAACCGGGTGGTTACCAAATACCCTTCAGTCAGGCTGCCGGTGGATGTGGCGGTGCCATGCGGGCCATGTGTATCGGGTTGCGCTACCCCGACCCGGATCAACTCGATGATCTGTTGGCCGTGAGCATCGAGTCAGGCCGCATGACGCACCATCACCCGACCGGCTTCCTCGGTTCGCTTGCCTCGGCGCTCTTCACCTCCTACGCCGTGCAGAACAAGCCGCCCCGGGCGTGGGGCGCCGGACTCATGGAGGTGCTACCGCGGGCACTGCAATACATCGTGGATGAGGGAAGGTTCGTGGAGGAGAACATCGCCACGTGGGATTACTTCAAGGACGCGTGGACCAACTACCTCAAGTCGCGAAGTATCTCCGACGGTAACTCTGATCCCGTGTTCCCGTCCGACTACGGAGTTCAAGCCCGCGATGATGTCTACACGTCGCTCAGCTACTGCGGAAGAGCTGGCAACAGTGGACACGATGCGCCTATGATCGCCTACGACGCAGTCATGGGAGCCGGATCGTCTTGGCATAAGTTGTGTGACCTCGCTGTCTTTCACGGCGGTGATAGCGACAGCACCGGCGCCATCGCTGCTGCTTGGTTCGGAGCCATGTATGGCTTCGAAGGCGTTCCCGCTAACAACTACCAGAGGCTGGAGTATCGAGCCCGCCTGGAGACGTTGGGACGACAATTGTATGGGTTGAGTCAGAAATAGTGAACTGACGACTTAATACGATTTTTCAAGATTTACAAAAATCAACAAAATTTTAGAAGAAAAATTTATAAACGGAGAACAAAGCCGTAACTATATCAGGAGTCCACACCTTTTATCACCCTTGATAAGTTCTGCTTATCAATGTATTCACACTGACTACTAACACACAGCCTTCTTCTTAACCTCTTCCTCCGCCAACATTAACTTTGAATAGCACATTGCCATAAATAATTTTATACAAATAAACAATGCTAAAAATGGCCTTAAATCTGATCCCTTCTTAATCCCCTGTTTCCTAGTATTGTTAAATGAATAAATTAAATCGTTGTTCATAGCTAATCTCTAATATTTCCTTGATAAGTGTAACTGCTCTTCTTCCCATTACATTGGAGGTAGTTGTGCCATTCTTCTCAAATGGTTGTATGTAATTTTAACTTTCTCCTATGTCGCCGGATAAAAGTTATTTGATCTATTTGTGTGTATAAGTTCTGTTCAGTTGTGTTGTGCGTATCTTTTAAATGTATCAAGTTTGATCGGATTTTTTCGTAAATCATGTTATATAAGGTTTATTAAATATTTATTTCAAACTATATATCTGTTCTAACATCTTGGTCGCCCAAATGTGTTTTCATTTAAATGTTTCGACTCGAATACCGTATGTTTACATTGTATGCTGAACGGCAAAGTTGTATTCATTGACATATAACCGTAAACAAAATAATCCTCAGTTATGTACACATTGTTTATTCGCGTATACAACGCATTCGCAATAATGTTCAACATCGCTTATATTAACACAATTCCCACAATGAAATAAAACGGTATTACTATTTTATACTGCATACGTTTTGTTTTCCGTATAACTGCTAATACAGGTTCCGTACGCAGCAGTCTCTGGCGCCTTTCGCGTTTGCACCAGCGCTCTTTGTTCAATATGCATGTCCATGTCGTGGACTGCATGTGTAGTGATACATGTTCAATGGCGAACTAAGTGATTAGTAACACATGCGTTTGCAAATAAAGATCAGTTATGTGCCACCCCTAAGAACCATGTGGATGTTATATGTGTAGTGTCTGTGAATATACAACAGATAATTGGCGACGAGACGGATGGGATGGTACTAACTCATCGATGTGTGGAAACTAGATGTTTCCCAGATGTACTGTGAGTGAAACAGTTACTGAAACTTGACGTTGAGCTGTGAATGAAACAGCCGAAGTTGAAGAAGACGCGTAAGCAAGGCAGAATTCACTGAGCTAATGGCGCCTAAACTCTGCCTGGCTGGGTCGAACGCGAATGAATGTTGGCAAACTTTCAAGCAGCAATTTAATATGTATTTGCTGGCTACAGGAGCTACAGCTAAGAGTGAAGCTGAGAAGATTACGTTGGTGATTACGCTTGGAGGTGCAGAGTTACTGACGATATTCAATTCATTCATCGAAGGCGAACACGTACCGACGGTGAAAGTAGTTCTCGAGCGCTTTGACAACTACTTCGCCCCGAGAACGAACGAATTGATTGATCGGTACAAATTCCGCTCGTGCAAGCAATTGTACGACGAAACGAGTGCGTCGTACATAGCGCGATTGTGCAATTTGGCGAAGACGTGCAATTTCGGCAATGAAAAGGAGAACAATTTGCACGATCAACTGGTGTATGGATGTCACGATGACAGTCTGCGAGAAAAACTATTTCGCGAGGAAACGCTGACATTGCAGACAGCGAGGTAAATTGCCACTGCCCACGAGGCAGCGCGTCAGAACAGAACATGAACCTGTTCCGAGGACAGCAGCAGACGCAATATTCGGTGATTGTAAACAAGGTGATGAAGGTCAAGGCCGACAAAAGGGTTTCGCCGCAGCGGGGCAGCACGGAATTTCGACGAATCGTCCCAGGCCAGGCCAAGTGCAAGTTCTGTGGCCGAGAACACGTCTTTGGTCGGAAACAATGTCCAGCCTTTGGAAAGAAATGCCACACTTGTGGACGAGAGAACCACTTTGCCAAAATGTGTCGAATGCAAGGCAAACGTGAGAGTCAAATTGAGCTGAGTACGATGTACTAGATGTGCATTGTCAAACCAATTGTGTGCTGAATGTAGACAAATCTGCTATCATTGTGCGTCATACTGTAAATAGAGTTGTATTGTCAATGGAGCTTGACACAGGGTCTGCTATTTCGATGATCCCTGTTGATGTGTATCAGTCAAAGTGTGCAAACTGTCAACTTCAGCCTAGTAACAAGGTGTTACGCAGTTTCACAGGTGAATCAGTGTATGTTGTCCCCGACAGTAGACACATACTGTTTGGCAGAGACTGGTTAGAAGCTATCAAACTTGACTGGACCGAGATCAGGGTCAGCGTCCGTACGTGTGTCTATCACATGACTGTCAGTTGGATGGACTAGTCAGTAAGCATCAGGATTTGTTTGATGGACAACTTGGGTTGCTTAAAGGGATTAAGGCACATGTTGAACTAGTAGAGGGAGCAAAACCAGTGTACACTCAACCGTATCGGGTCCCATATGCTCTACGCCCGAGCTGGAGTTATTCAAACTTGAGAAAGCTGGGGTCGTTACTCCAGTTACAAGCAGTGACTGGGCAACAGGTGTTGTAGTAGTGCCAAAGAAGAATGGTGCGATTAGACTATGTGGCAATTACAAGACAACTGTTAACCCTCAGTTGAAAACAGTGTCCTCGCCGAATATCAACATTGATGATATCTTGGCTGACTTGGCTGGTGGAGTTAAACTCTCCAAACTTGACCTAGCGAATGCGTACAATCAAATGGAGTTTTCCCATGAATCTAGGGAATACCTCACCATAGCAACGCATAACGGTCTATTCCGACAGAACAGGCTAGTCTTTGGCATAACCAGGGCACGTGCTCTCTGGCAGAATGCTATAGAGAAAGTGTTACAGGGTTTGCCAGGTGTCAATATATATCTCGATGATATCCTTGAGTATCTGGGTCACGTGATTGATGTTAAAGCTCATGATGAGTGTAACACAACGAATGTATTGAACGTGTTTAATACATACCGAAGTGGTGAATAAGAACATACAAGAGTGCGCGTTACAGAGTCGCGGTAAAGCGATAATGGCCTCGCTGTGTTGACTGACAAGTCACTGGCGGGAGGTCTCGTTACCTAAAGGGAGACTGCACCAATTGATGCCCAAGGTATTCACAAATCGACGGACAAGATAGCCGTCATACTAGATGCACCTAGACCCACTGATGTGAGTTCATTGAGGTCGTTCATCGGCATGGCAAACTATTATCGAAAGTTTGTGCCAGACTTTGCTCCCACACTCCATCCTCTCACTACCTTGCTTGAGAGAGAAGGATAGGAAGTTTGAGTGGACAGACATGATGGATGAGGCGTTTCTAGCAGTGAAACGTGCTCTAGGCAAGTCCGGGTTTCTGATACATTTTGACAGCAGTCTCCCCGTGACAGTTGCATGTGATGCATCGCCAGTTGGTTTAGGAGCGGTGCTTTCTCACATTATGCCTGATGGATAGGAGTGGCCGATTCAGTTTGCATCTCGCTCGTTGACGAGAGCAGAGCAGAAATATTCACAGATCGAGAGAGAAGGACTAGGAATCATGTTTGATGTATGAAGCCCCTCAACTGCAATCAGTTCAGGATAAGTATAGGCCTACTGCAGAATTGGTAACTCCTACCCAAGTGGGGGAGGAAACACATCTGCGACGGTCTTCTCGTGTGAGTAAGGCACCAGATAGGCTAGATCTGTAGTATAACAGAGATTAGTGAGCTTCTCTGTAGTGTAACAGATATAAGTGAGTTAGTCGACTCTAGTTACATTAGTTTAGTTAGCAGGACATGGTTGAATACCAGTGTAGTGTTGAGTTACATTGTTGGGCATAGCTATGTTATTATAATAATCAGGTAGATTATTTCACTGTAGGCATACAGAAGAAGTTATATTGTTGTTAGTATACTTCTTCATAATTATTCCGGGAGGGAAATGTTAAATATGCATGTCTATGTCGTGGACTACATGTGTAGTGATACATGTTCAGTGGCGAACTACGTGAGTGATAATACATGCGTTTGCAAATAAAGATCAGTTATGTGCCACCCCTAAGAACCACGTGTATGTTATATGGGTAGTGTCTGTGAATATACAACACTCTTCACCTCCTGCGCCGTGCAGAACAAGCCGCCCCGGGCGTAGGGCGCCGGACTCATGGAGGTGCTACCGCGGGCATTGCAATACATCGTGGACGAGGGAAGGTTCGTGGAGGAGAACATCGCTACGTGGGATTACTTCAAGGACGCGTGGACCAACTACCTCAAGTCGCGAAGTATCTCCGACGGTAACTCTGATCCCGTGTTCCCGTCCGACTACGGAGTTCAAGCCCGCGATGATGTCTACACGTCGCTCAGCTACTTCGGAAGAGCCGGCAACAGTGGACACGATGCGCCTATGATCGCCTACGACGCAGTCATGGGAGCCGGATCATCTTGGCATAAGTTGTGTGACCTCGCTGTCTTCCACGGCGGTGATAGCGACAGCACCGGCGCCATCGCTGCTGCTTGGTTCGGAGCCATGTATGGCTTCGAATGCGTTCCCGCTAACAACTACCAGAGGCTGGAGTATCGAGACCGACAATTGTATGGGTTGAGTCACAAATAGTACCATTCGAGAAATGCTTCAGATGACAAGATTGAACAAGATTTAAAATGATGTAATACGATTTAGCAATATTTAACACGATTTAACAATATTCGACAAGATTTAACACGGTTTAGCAAGGCAACCAGATTTAGCAAGATCTAACATGATTTAACACGATTTAACTAGATTTGTAAGATTTCACAAGATTCAATCTCAGATGCTCTTCGTGAAATGCTTATATATCCCACTCGGTCCCTTGTCGCATTCAGCCTCTCGGCGAATCTCACTACAGAGTATACAGTTCGCAACTTTCCACGATCTGACATCATTTGCAAATTAAGCCGTATATGTAGCCTACAGACCAGAACAAGTGTGCCACCTTCTTGTGAAGACATCAGACAGTAGTTGCAGTAATGATAATTGTTTAATAATATTGGTTCGTGGGTTCGTTAATTAACCAGGAAGTGAACAGCTACATAGATTGCCCTTACCAAGCAATAACTAAGTGTCTACAGTGAACGTGCAACCTTTGTGCGTCAATGACTTGCCGGCATTAACGTCTCTCTACCGCCTTAAGTCATAAATTCCCGTATGCTGTAGCTTAACTTTGACCCATTTACTTGTCGTCGGGGTCTGTGCATACCTGACTTAATGAAAACACCGTACTGAATATAGTTCTGTCGTCGCCATTACAACGACTACGCTGTTTACTGAAGGATTTCCTAGGTTGTACTTACTTTTTCTTCTATACAATACGGCTCATGATTCTGTATTGTATATGTGTGCGCGTGCGCATGCGCGTGTGTGTATGTAACTGTAGTATGGCCTAAAGGTATTTCACCTATCTAGATGTAATCCTGGTAATGGGTTCCTTAAATATTAATCTAAGCGAACTCATTAAAAGGAGACTGGCCTCACACCCGTGGTTTGACTGTTACCGTCTGATAGGATTATTTAATTTTAGCGCTATAATCTACGTGTTGACCTACAATTAATGTCATATATGTGTTTTTATATAACGAAATAAAGTTACTTATATATCACAACGTCATAGAAAATGAAACAAACATCGTAAAATAAAAGACCACAGCAAGAACTTACTTTTCTCTTATGAGATTCGAACCCACATCCGAAACGATAGCGCTTGGATCACAGAGCTAAGTGCAGAGGGTGGGGCATTGGGCCATGGCCACCCTTTCGCTTTCGTACGTAACACGTTGCGCCACCACATGGTTGTATAATAAACGAATGTGTGACTAAGTCTGCCCCCTCCCATTTGGCCTCCCTTTGCGAGATCCTAGATACGCCATTGGGGGAGCGAAGAGATGAACTATGGGGAGAGGGAGGGCGGGAGGGAGCAGTGACTTGGATAGCCAAGTGTCACACCTATTCGGCGACAGCGACTGCTGCGTACGGAACCTATATTGGCAGTTATACGGAAAACAAAACATACGCAGTATTAATTAGTAATCCCGTTTTATTTCATTGTGTGAGTTGTGTCAATATAAGCGATATTGAACAAATTGCAAATGCATTGTTTACGCTAATAAAAAAATGTATACATAACTGTGGAGTATTTTTTTTTAATCATTATATTACACCGATAGGTGGCGGGACCGAATAGGTTCACCGCGCCTATGTTACAGATATTGATCAATATAATAATTATTATATGAACATATTCAATTATTATAAGTGAACAGATGGCTCATTTGAATAAACCTGTCCCTTGTTTAAGTAACCTCAACGTTTATTCATATTGTATTTAAAAATGCTCAGATGTATCAAAGTATCCTACGTGTTATTAATATTAATGTATGTGTAAAATAAAGTGCGTTGAAAAAATAGGAAGCGGGTATATAGCCATAACAATTAATAATTTGTAGTACACAAAATATACCCTTCTCGCTGAGTTGAGAAATAACTGAACAAAAATATCATTCTAAAGGTTCATATACTGATTCGCTGATTCCATACATTGATTCGCTGGACGGGTAGTAAGTTCCCTTGTAGTGAGTAACGCACAACATCGCCACAACCCCCAGCCAGGGCAGTGCCATCTCATGTATAGTCTCGCTAATACGACTCTCGCTCGCCTTCGTGAACTGGCCTCGGAGGCGTGGTCTCGTTGTTGCCCACTGTCACCACTTCATTCTTTGGAGGCATTCCCGTGAAACGTCAGCTGCCAGTCAGTATAATTAATTATCGAGATTCTACACTAGGTCTAGGCACACAATAATTAAATACCAGGATAGAACATTGGGAATTGATTTAAATTAAAGGTGACATGTAAAGGAATCCAGAACTGTTTATTTCATTAATACATACATTTATTCAACATTTCTAAAAATGACCAGTATTTGGACTTTACTTTACAACCGAGTAAGCCTCCATTGACCTAGTTAGTATCGACCGAATCTGCAGACACCTGGGACTGTGACAGACTTCATTTATTCGTTTCTGCATTGGAACGTTCACTCGACCGTGAACGTCAGTGTAGTGATTGCTTGTACGTGTACCTATACAAGAACCGGTCAGACAACAATGACCGGTGCTCGCGTTGAATATTCTGGTTGCACTGGCCTGTAAACAGGGTACAGGGTCCAACCCAGCAACGCAACGTAGCGACCAACTCAACAACAACAATAAACACTCTTACTGTCCATTGCAACAACAGACAGCGACCGTCCATCGCCACTGTCTCTGCCGGGCTATTTAAGGCACTGTGCGATCCCAAGGTGGCCAACAAACTCAAGGAGTTGCTTGTGAACGAACTAAGGCAGGAGGTTGCTGAATTAAGACGAATTGTCCAGTCTAAAGACAAGCAGATCTCCAACCTGAGAAAGTGCGTCAATGGCCTCGAAGAGAAGATGGACGCCCTAGAGCAGTACTCTCGACAGAATTCGTTGAGCATTTAAGGGAACCCGGAAAAGGATCTCGAGGTGACACTCAATCTGGTGAACTCATCACTTCTCCCACCACTGACTATGGAGGAAGTTGACCCTGTCCACCGTGTTGGCCCCAAATTGCCAAACAAGACGCCCAATTCTGATTAAATTGGCGACGTACAGAGCGAGATGCTGTGTCTTTGCAACACGTAAAAACTACAAACTGGGACAATCAGCCACATCAGGTACATCAACGACACCATCGTCCCACTCTGTGTATGTCAACGAGGACCTAACCAAACTACGAGCACACATCTACGAGTGTCGTAAGGCAAAAAAGAGCGGCAAAGTGAACCACCTCTGGACTGTAGACGGGAATTAATTTTAATGTCCTGATTCGGGATAGTTCCAATCGAGTGAGCCCAATAAAGAATCAACCAGAACTCGACAAGCTGCTGGTGTAACATGGACACCCTATATTATCCCTTCAATGGTGTGTCTATTTGACATTATTATACACTATCATACATTATATACACACATCATATGTATGTTTTGTTAAGCTGCTATACATAAACTACCAATGCAGGCTAAAATGTTATTACTGCAATACTAAACAGTGAGTTATCATGTTTCTATTGCTAAAATCCACATTGTTGTACTAATACTAACTGAATAATATGTACTGTCTAATTTCTTTTGCACACTTTGAATCACAGCAGAAATACACGTCTACTCCGATCGACAATGGTGGATAAAGATAAATCCTTTTGTCAAATATGTACAAAGAGAGTGCATAGTTGTTCCACTGTTTTACAGTGCACTGCTTGTGAAAGGTTCTTTCACATTAATTGTATTACAGGATTGAACAAACAAAATGCTCGAGATTATCGTGAACATTGGTATGTTGTATTAAATGTATATCCAGTATTTTTCCATAAATTCATATCAACAATGATAGTGAATTTATAGAGGTCATTTCTTAAAGTTGGACGCATACTAATATTTCTTTCTCATTCCAAGAACTAGAAAAGAAAATATTCATACCGTTTGAAATTAACAGCGAGTCAGACACAAACATACTATTAACACTGATCCTGATTAATAAGTCATGCTTACAACTTGGTGTAACGCATACTACATTTTTTATTGGTCACGTCAATATTAGAAGTCTGCTTCGCCACCATCAACAATTTGAAAATTATTTTGCTAATATCCGTCACTCCGTTTCGATAATTTGACTTTCTGAAACGTGGCTCCAGGAAAGCAATGTTTATAACATCACAGGTTACCATACAGTGAATAACTATGGAAAAAATTAAAAGGGTAGTGGCATGGCAGTCTGCGTAAAAGATGGAGTGGAGTAGCAGTGCTATTTTTCATCGGTTCGTCCTATTAATTATTGTCGTAATGTAACGTGCATGCGTGTCCTTAAATTTGAATTGTATTGACTCATTTTTTTTCGAACCACGTTTTAGTATACATCTTGCAGATAGACGAACACTGTATATATATATATATATATATATATATATATATATATATATATATATATATATATATATATATATATATATTAATAATACTGTGCTCCCGTTTTACATCCACTGTAGTTATTGTTGTTGCTTTCTGTGCGTGCATGTATATTGTTTTTATCAATAGTTTAACAAATATAAAATAAAGTTTAAATAACAAGACATTTGTCGAATATTGCCGATCTTTTAATTGTGCAGTGCTATTGTTCAATCGCGCATGTTCATAACACTTAACAGTAGCATTATTAATTATTGTTAGTTGAAAGTGATCGAATGAGTATAGATCAACATATTAATAAGAAGCACAATCAATCGTAAATGGAGAGCAGAGCAGAGTTGATTTAGATCATTTGATGTATCTAATCACTTGAGTAACTATGAAGTTTTTCATTGTTATTGCAGGTCATATATATAGATATATATAGATATATATATATATATATATTAGTTATAATTTTATCTTATATTTGTTAAACTATAGATATAAAGACACCACAATATACACATGCACGCACGAAAAGCAACAAACTCCTGCGTTTGGGCTGTTTGGAGTATAACAACTTGAGAATAACCACAGCGCATGTAAAACGGGAGCACGGCATTATTGCGCACCCTTGTTAATCCCCTTCATTCTTGCCAGCCTTTTCCGTGCTCGCCTTTTATGGTGCCCCATAATGTATGTGTAAAATATGGTGCGTTGAAAATTTTTGAACCGGGTATAATATAGCCACAACATTTTTTTACTGTAGTTCTTAACAACTCTGTTAGGGGGCGAAAAGAAGAGTCGTACATCCATGTGTTTAGGCTTTAGAAACTGCACAAAATATACACTTCTTGCTGAGGTAAGAAATAACTGAACAAAAATACAATTCCAAAGGCTCATATACTGATTCGCTGATTCCATCCATTGATTCGCTAGACTGGCAGTAAGGTCACTTGTGTTGAGTAGTACACAACATCGCCACAACCCAAATTATCGCTCACACACTTACGGGTTCAGCCTACAGTTACATTTCCCATTGGTGGCCATGTTAACGTTTTGCAAAATTATAAGAAAACGTGACCTTCAAAAATTCTAAAAGTTTTCACCAGCCGCTGTCATCATCCCACTGACATGCTGGTCGAGTTTTGTTAGAATTAGACATTTCTAACTCTTGTAATATGCCTGTATGTGCGATACCCCTCAATGTTTACCAATATTGGCATGAATAATTACGACGCACACGTGTCTAATCGCCAAAAAAATCACAAATATCCTTCCGCCTATTAAAATCATATAAAAATCCACCATTTCACTCTCAACAGCTTCCGCTGCTGTGTCGATATTAATAATAATATATATACGTTTTATTTTTCCAACAACTTATAAGGAGAATACATGATATACAAATGTTTGTGTTGCATTAAAAATTAAAAAAAATTAAAAATTAAATACTTATTATGTCAGAAAAAAGGGACATACTGAAGAAAGTTCTGAAGACTTAAAAATTGAAGAAAAAGACTGTTCATCCATGTGATCGAAAGTACGGCGAATTATCCCCATCGTTCAATTGTTTATTGGTTTGATTTATTATTTTTATGACATGTGCCTTCACTTTGTCTGTAGAGACTAGAGTGTACTTGTAAGTGTTAATTATCTGATCCGATGCACAGTCCAAGTGTATATCCGTCGTTTCTTAGCATGCTATTTCAACAGACCAATGCATTTCAATAAAAAGCCATAACTTCCATGATTATGGAGATATTTGTATTATTTTATATATATATATATATAATGTGCTTCACATGCAACGTGAAGCCCCTGCACAGCTGGCCATAGACCAATATTTCACACCCACTAACGTTGCTGGCTGGCGAGGGCGATCATGAACAACACTCCGAACTGTTTTTTACAAAGATCTGCAGGAATTAAGTCGGCAAACGTCTTCAAAACCAGCAAGATCTAGACTGACTGAGGTCGCATAACCAAAATCAATGGAAGAACTTCAGCCAGAACATCTTGAAATAAAATTTGTCTAAATAATTCATACATTTCTTGCTGCAGTTGTGAGTTGGTCTAATTTAGTAATTATCTAGATTCTGCTTGCAAATATTATAAAATTGTTTTTCATACTGTCATCCCCCATTAAGTTAATGGTGAAAATTCACATAACAATATTAGGTCAGAGAACAGAATCTTGCAATTTGGTCTTGATCAGAGGTGTAAGTTTATTCAGCAATTTATCCAGTGGCACTGACAGCTGGTCACAGAACGTCTTTTTGTAATTCAATAATTAAATTGTAACTGTTTTACAAGTATTTTAGCTAAAAAAAATTGCTTAACAATTAGTTTGCACTCAGTTAATAAAATAATTAATAACAATTAGTTTGCACTTAGTGAATAAACTAATTAATTGTTCTTGTGATTTAGAATAAAAATCTCTTGCGGAAAGTTTTTTTTTTTTTTTTAAATCATTGAAAAATTGCATTATTATTTTTTTTAATTCTTGTATTTGTCTCGGCTCTATCCAAGGCCCAAACAACATAACCATTAATAATAATATCATAAAACAGATGGTATTGGCTTTGTAGTGAATTAAATTCAGAGAAATGTAAATAAGCCATGATTTCGTTCTGGAGACTCGCTCTGAGTGTCACAGATCCGTAAAACTTCACAATGTTGCAGTTGACTAAAATCCATGTTTTACGTTCTCGCAGAAATTTTTTTTCACCCACATACTAACTTCGACCTATAGAACACATATAAAACATTGACATAGTCTGAGGAATTTGTAAATTTTTGCTACTTGCATTAGAAATACACCTATGAAATCTAACTTACATTTTTTAAGCTTTATTTTGGTCTAATTTCAATAAAAAAAACTACTATGAAAGTTAAATTACCATTTTCAAAGGTGCCATCAAAGTTGACGAAACTGAACGGAAACAGCCGACAAAACACGAGGTGAAACAAAACGTTAATGAGATTCCGGTAATTGTAATGGTGCTAATCGTGAATGGATTTTCACACACGCGGAACGAACACGGCAGTGCATTTTATTGAAGCGCCTAGCAATGTCACAGTCACAAACACAACTACACATGCATGGTCAGACATTGCGTTTTCCCATTTCTGTGGACACTTGGAATCAGGTGTGAACTGTTGATGCATTTGCCAAGCAAATTGTTAAGATTTTCCAAAATGTCCCATGACATTTAAATATGACTTTTCAGAAAATGTTATCATAATTTTTGCACCACAACTCTTTGAATTTCAAGTATAATGTCATTTACAGATGTTTCAATCTTGCAGGCAGAACTTAGTGACTGAACAATGTCATCAGAGGTGCCTACTCTTGCTGCTGAAGCTGTCCTGGTCACCAGCGGTGAGCTGCCTGTCGAGAAGGTCGAAGTTCAAGGTTATGACTTCAACAAGGGCGTTGACTATCATGAGCTGCTGTCAACATTTAAGACATCTGGATTCCAAGCCACCAACTTTGGGTTGGCAGTGGATGAAATCAACAAAATGGTTAGTACGACAACAAGAATTTTTTTATTTGTGTTTGCCATAGAATTATTTTATTTTCCGTTAACATTGTGGCCCCCCCACATAGTTGGAATAATTTTTTTTCTTTCAGTTTCAATGTAAATTTTTTCTTTTTCCTTTTCATTCATATTCCTTATTAATTAACATTTCGTTTCATTCAAATTCCTTACCGATTAACATTCACTTTAATTCATATTCCTTTTTAATT
Source organism: Lamellibrachia columna (assembly GCA_963662155.1). Lineage (NCBI taxonomy): Eukaryota > Metazoa > Annelida > Polychaeta > Sabellida > Siboglinidae > Lamellibrachia > Lamellibrachia columna. Next base: position 25,123,811 of record OY759272.1, read on the forward strand.
AACATTTCTTTTCAGTTCTGTTTCTTAATGGAGTCATTGTGTAAAGAGTGCCTGTAGTGAAAGCTTAAACTGGCTAGGTTCTAACCTAAATCTATTATTTTTGGCAGGTTTATCAAAAATGTCAATATATATATATATATATATAAATATAGTAGTAGTACCCAAAAGATGTCATCAAGGCCCAAAACACAGGACCATTGTGATGAAAACTGATGCGTGTCCACAATCAGGAAAGACAGACTTGTTGACACCAGTACATTTTATGGTAGATTTATTACTGTGAAGATTAAAGGGTACATCTGGATGAACTTGGTGTATGTTATGGTACTCGACAGATTCAGAAAAAGTTGGAGCCATTGCCAAGCAGTGCTGGTGATGAAATGAACCTGAGTCCATGTGGGCGCCAGAAGACAAACTGCACAATCTTCCTTGGTTTTACATCTAATATGATATCAAGCGGTGTGCGTGACTGCATACGATATCTGGTGCAACATAACATGGTAGGTGCAGGCCTTCATATGATATCTGATGCAACATAACATGGTAGGTGCAGGCCTTCATACGATATCTGGTGCAACCAGGGTTGAAAAAAATCATGATTTTTAAAAATAAAAACCCCAGATTTTTTAATTTAAATTTGATTTTTTGGAAATCAGGCATATAGACATTTATATAGATGCTTATATTTATAAACTCTTTCAAACTTGTTCTATTTAAATTGATTTGGGTACTTGTCTTTATAGAGGGTACATGATTTTTGCTTATGTAAAGTTATATAATTATAACATAGTTTGACTTACAACAATAAACAAAGCTGTCATTTTAAAATACATGTATAATAATAATATATTTTATTTGCTATAGCACCAGATCCAATTTTAAATTGTTCATGGCACTCACTGGGACGAATCCACCCATTAGACAATGTCCACAAGGCCTCACCCCCTATAGTTGCATAATCTATCTATTATTGTTTGCTGAGAGGGTGGATTAGCACCTGTCCAGGGCTCTGTGTACTGAAGGGGTCTCTAACCAGACAGCAACATGGTACAGTATCAGACAATTGTAACCCAGACTGTCTCACTTGAATCAACATACTGAATAGGTAACAACTAGCACAAGCTCTAAGACATGTAAGTGGACTTTAACTCAGGGCTTCTGACTTGAAAAGATACTTCCTCTGGAAAAGTTTTTGTGGCTTCACTGCATCCAAAAAGGGAATAGCTCAAACATACACAATGTCATAACATAATATTTGACTTTAAATACTGGGAATAATCAAATCGGGAAATAAGGAAACAACATAATTATCATTTCAATACTTTTATTGTATTAAATGGATTCAGAACAGAATTAACGTGTTTACAAAATGTGCTTGTAAATAATTATTTGTGTTAAATTCATTTAAATCAGCAATTAAAAAAATCAGAAATCAATAAAATCATGAATCAATTATTTTTTAGGAGTTGTTAAAATCATGATTTAAATCAAATGATTTAATTCAAACAACAATGCAACATAACATGGTAGATGCAGACCTTCATATGATATCTGGTGCAACATAACATGGTAGATTAAGGCCTTCATATGATATCTGGTGCAACATAACATGGTAGATGGAGGCCTTCATATGATATCTGGTGCAACATAACATGGTAGATGAAGGCCTTCATATGATATCTGATGCAACATAACATGGTAGATGGAGGCCTTCATATGATATCTGGTGCAACATAACATGGTAGATGGAGGCCTTCATATGATATCTGATGCAACATAGCATGGTAGATGGAGGCCTTAGTATGATATCTGGTGCAACATAACATGGTAGATGGAGGCCTTCATATGATATCTGGTGCAACATAACATGGTAGATGCAGACCTGCAGCAGGTCCACAGACAGTTAGACCCATAGTCATCTTCACTGGCAAACAGGGAAGGGAAACATCCAACAAATCTTGTTTCCATTTTTACATCTTGTAAAGAAATTTGGGTTATATAAGAACTTTTGACTAAATAAAAAATCTTACTTATGCTGAAACCAGAATATTACTTCTCTGATGATGATGATGATATTTATATAGTAACTCATTATTTTATTAAACGTGTATTTTAAATTTGTATCATATATGACACCTATATTTCCAAACACTGAATATTTTGCTGGAAAGATTTCATGTTTGTTAGAACTGACAATGTTTACTTTGCATTACGTGATGTCCCCCTCTATAGGTAGACTGCGTAGTGGCCACTGCTGGGGGCATCGAAGAAGACTTCATCAAGTGCATGGCGCCAACGTATGTCGGAAAGTTTGAACTGAAAGGTTGTGACCTACGCAAGCGAGGCATCAACCGCATTGGTAACCTACTTGTGCCAAATGACAACTACTGTGCCTTTGAAGACTGGATTATGCCGATCCTCGACCAGATGTTGCTTGAACAAAAAGAACAGGTGGGTACTGGCAACAAAGTGTTTCTTGAAAGAGTGGTTTGTCAAGTTAAGATGTACCCAAACTCAAAGCAGGAACATCAGTTCCTCCAATGGCTTAGATGCCTGCATAAAACTAGACATTTTAATTACAGTGGATTCTGTTGAACAGAATCAGCCATTTAGTAGAATTAGATATATTGGCTATGACAGAATCATTCACTATTCCCACTGTATTAAAAAAGTGCCACTTTAGAGAATCAGCCACTTAACAGAATTAAATTACTCTGACCCAAGTGATTCTGTTATGCAGAGTCAACTGTATATAACTGCATATGTTGCGGTTCAAAGTTTAATGTAAGTTTCCACTATATTTTGCAAATTAATAATATTTCTTTAAAGGCTGAGAATTGAAAGCCATGGAGAAATCAACAGCTGTGGTCTTACAAAGAGACTCATTAACACTGCTACTATTTTCACTATTTATTCAGCCACTGCATTTGTTTTGATGTTTAGTCTGACATCAGTGTTCATATTTCATGTGTTGCATTCAGGGCATTGTTTGGACACCATCAAAGATGATTGCTCGCCTCGGAAAAGAAATAGACAACCCTGATTCTGTGTACTACTGGTGTTATAAGGTGTGCAGCACAACCATAAATAATGTTTTCTCAAGTTTCAACAAGGCCAAATATCAACATTTTATTTAGCAAAATGTATTCTGAAATCACATACACCTTACCAACATGTTAACATGTTTGTATTTCAACAATGTGAATTTCCAGTTAGGTATGTTTATTATTTATAAGTACCTGGTATTATTATTTATGGTTATTATTAATTTTCAGAATGATTATTTGTCAGTATTATTAATTATCATAATTAGTATTGATTTTCAGAAATATTATTTATCATTGTTAGTTATCATAATTAGTATTTATAATAAATTCAGTCTGTTGGAACGCTCTGACTCATGGTAAATTATGATAAATAATAATAATTATGATTAACAATTGGGATGAATAATAACAATTGTTATTATTTATCATAGCTATTATTATCATAATTAACTATATGACAGTCAGGGCATTCCAACCGAGACTGATTTTATTTGTGTGACATAACAAATTTAAACAAACACAATATTTTATATTGCCCATATTTAAAACTTTGGTACTGTTTCATAGTAATTACTGTGGTGCAATTGTTTTCACAAATTTACTGTGTCTTTAAAAAGGCAAAAGGCATGTTTAAATATTGTGGGGCCTCTGAGCTCGGGTTCTCAAGGATTTAGTCACTGTAGAAGTTATCCTGATTAAAAATTAAAGATAATTTGTTTGGTTAACTCTTACTGTCAGCATAATAATTAATATGTTTTATTTATTATACTGCCAGATCCAAGATTGTCTGTGGCACTTCACAGCATATCAAAAATTAATAGCGTGGTCTAGAATTCTATCAGTGTAATAAATAAATATACATAGATAATAATAATAAATGATTAAAAATATATAATCTATATATATCAAATAGTCAAATGAAGTTTTTTAAATATTGCTAGGCGTACATTGCAAAACTTGCATTGCAAGACATGCATTTATTTGACTAAAGGGAAACAAAAGTCATGGTTTTGAGCCTATGCACGTATAGGGGTTATTAAAACATGACCATTTGCAACTACATTTGAGAATATCACACCAGTGGTTTACTAGGAAAACCTTGTTGAACATACCGCATCTTAGAGATTCTTGATTTCATGGGCTGTGCCGTACTATTAGATAACCACTAGTGTGGGTAGCCTAGCAAAATTTACTCGCCAAATGAAAATTATATTTGTATACACCTATTCCTATACTTGCCAATAGGATATGGCCATGCTGTTTGCATCCAAACTCAAGTTATGTAACATATTTTGGCCTTTATTTACTAAATTCGTCCTCTATGACAAAATAGCATGTTTGTTTTAGACTGTGTTGGTTCTGCATATGCTGGCCTCACTGAATACATCACACATAATCTAAGTTACCTGATTTTCATAGTATTGCACATGCACTTATTAGTTCCACTGGTTAACAGCGCTCAATCAACTGGAGAAATCACCGGAATCTCCCAGTTTTAGAACACATTCTGACTAAGCCACTGGCGTGATATAATATTCTTGATTTTAGTTGCATTTGGTTAGTTTTTATCATTTACGTGCATAGCCCCAAAACCAAAACTATTGTTTTGCTTTCAAGGATCAGTCGTGCAATGTACGCTGGTCAGCAACTCAACAAAACTCGAGTCGCGTGTTGATTTGGCCGTCGCAACAGTTGTTGAACTGATTCGAAAATTTTATTGCAGCAACAAACGTTGTGTAATGTGCGCTGACACAATCGCACAAATGCGCGTCTCGCATCAAAAGTTTAGTAATGTGCATTAGATTATGGAAAATATTTATTATTGAATTACAAGAGCATGGTTGTGCTATTGTACCACGTTTCTATGCTTCTTGCTACAGAATAACATCCCTGTGTTCAGTCCAGCGCTCACAGATGGATCCATTGGCGACATGATATACTTTCATTCCTACAAGAATCCAGGACTTATTCTGGACATTGTTGAGGGTCAGTCGAACATGTTTTTTCATATAGGTTTTTCTATTTATTTCTTCCTTAGAGCCGTGTGTTTAGTCATACATTAAAATTGGAGGAAGTTCATTGTTTTCATAAAAAAAAGAGATATGAATGTTACAAATTCTGGGGTCCATTCTTATTTTTTATTTTGGAAAGCTCCAATTCCACATATGGATGTTTGCAGTTTTGCACTGACCTCTGGTTAATGCATGTTATCTCCAAAAAAATTACTTTGGGACCAATCAGCTGCTAAGATGGTTCTCCGAGTTGGAAACAGCGAGGTTTATGGTTTAGTCACACTGGTAGTATGATTTACAAAGGTTTTAAGTAATACGCATGACTGTGATACGTTAGGTGTATTGTCATGAAATGTATAATTTACTTTGAAAAATGCTTTTTAAAATGCAGTTGAATTTACTCTCATGCTTGCTTCCAGTATACATGTGAGCAGTTGTGCATGTTTGATGAAAATCCCTGGGATTATTGTTTGAAGATCAACTTGCTGAAGGTTGCGTCCGGCTCCACCAATACAGCTGTGTCAATGGAGTTTACAAAAGCTCAATGTGGGAGCATGGAAACCCAACTTTAAGGCACTTTTTGATGCTAAGTCCATCATCGTACTGTCATCTCCAAATATTTCAGCCCACTCGCTCTATCTTCATCGGCAAACTCAAAGAACATCTATTGATTCAGAGAATCTTGCGACCAACTTCTATCAGCCATCAGTGAACGCAAACAGAACACAAGACACCAGTGTTCTATGAAGGATGTAAGAATAATAGATCATAAGAACTGGTTTAGGAGGAAAATTTAAGAAGCTATAAACATCCACCAAATCGTCAACCAAGAGCGCCATCAGTTGTTCCCCAAATAGTGTCACATGATCATGTGATGTGAGCGTAACGATGTTAATCTGCCAATGAAGACAGCGAGTTGGTGAAAATATTCGGGAAGAATACAACAAGTTTCTTGAGAAGTGATTACCGTCAAATATGAATTTTAACTTGTTCTGCTTCTCTGCCAAAACAATGTATTGTATTGAGATGAATGACAATATTGCTTTGTTGTGTGCCAGACATCCGACGTCTCAACAGTCAGGCGGTGTATGCCCAGAACACAGGGATGATCATTCTTGGGGGCGGCCTCATGAAACATCACATATGCAATGCCAACCTCATGGTAGGTGCAGAGACGTGTCTCCTAGCTGTTTCCAGCATTCAGCAATGTTCTGTTAACCGACTAGTCTGGATATTATGTTAAGGTGACTAGAATCTAATTTGCTCATGAAATCTCATTCAACTAGTCAGCCCTTTTCATAACATTATTGTCAAGCCGACTGTTACATAAAATATTGCATGGCTTTGTAGCAAAATATTGCATGCCTTCAAGTACAGTTTCAACCAAGATCATTTGTGTGTGTCTGTAGCGAAATGGTGCAGACTTCTGCGTGTTTGTGAACACCGCCAACGAGTTCGATGGCAGCGATTCAGGAGCAAGACCCGATGAGGCGGTGTCGTGGGGAAAGATCAAGATGGATGCGTCGCCGGTCAAAGTGTGTACAGCAGTGATGTGTGCAATACTTGAAAAAGTGTTGCAAATACTTACAGTGTTTTTTTAAGTATTGTAAATACTTTTTAAAAGAAATGTGTACAAAGGGATGCATGCAATACCAAACGGGGTAGTTTCTTAAAAGTATTGCAAATACTTCTTTATAATGTAGAATATATTGCAATATTTAATAATAAGACATTAAGGTATTATTAGGAGTATTGTTTATTTCATATTCCACATTATATTTATAGTATGGATTCTTTGGGGGACAAAACATAGCATTAAAAATACTATTGAGAAAATAAACAAACAATATCATTATACTGTAATACTTTTTTAAAGTATTGCCAGCGTATTGCAAATATTTTGAAAGTATTGCAAATATATAAAATACTTATAAATTGACTATTGCAATAATATTATTCCAAGTATTGCGCAAAGTTATTTCATGATGAGTGTCGACCTGAGCATCGTGTATTTAGTTCAGTCTTACTCTCTACATTTAGTTCAGTCTTACTCTCTACATTTAGTTCAGTCTTACTCTCTACATTTAGTTCAGTCTTACTCTCTACATTTAGTTCAGTCTTACTCTCTACATTTAGTTCAGTCTTACTCTCTACATTTAGTTCAGTCTTACTCTCTACATTTCCACACAATACACGTTTGGGACTCATGTTGCTGAAATGTTGTGCAGCACTCGGGGGGGGGGGGGATGAGATTAACTCATTCATGCTGTTTTTAAATGTTCTCAGATTGAACATGAAATTAATTATGTATTAACTATGTAACTGAATTCCCATTATAAATCTGGTTAATTAGTATTTTTTAATATGGGTCTGCCACTTGCATAATAGCTCAATGGATATATATGTGTGTGTCAATTTATCACTCAATGATTTTAAATGTAGTGTAAGTTTATGTCGCCATTGCACCAAGTTAATCATCTGCCCTTGTGACTCAAGTGGACGTTCTTCAGAATAGTAGTATTTACTAGTGATGGTATTTCATGTTGAAATAGTTATTTTAACATATCCAAACTAGATTTTTCCTTTGTAGAAATTGTCATTATCTTATTAAGTTGACTTCATCAATACTAATGATGTTGGATGAGAAGGTGCAGCTATCCATCCTGGGCCTTGAAAAAGGAGACAAAAAACAAGAAGAGAAAAACAGCAGACAAGAAAAAAAGGGCAAGAAATACAGAAGCCAGGTCGTCATCCCATATGTAGAAGGTGTCTCAGAGAGGTTTGATCAGGTCCTGGGGAAATACGGGGTGACCACAGCCATGCGTTCTCACACAACAATGAAACGTCTGTTGGTACACCCAAAGGACAAAGTAGTACCAGAAGAACAGAGTGAACTAGTCTACCATGTAAGAGTTGTGGCGCAGCCTACATAGGAGAGACAGGGAGATTGTTTCAGACAAGACTAAGTGAACACAAGAAAGATATACAGAATTCACAAAAAGAACAACATATGAGGAGCGAAAAGAAACGATAGCAGTCCACCACCAACAAGTCCATCCTCACAGACCACACAGCCACAGAGAACCATATCATAGACTGGGAGGGAGTAAAAGTGGTAGATAGGGAGTCACACAGAAGGAGAAGACTCGTGAAAGAGGCCGTATGGATCAGACCAATGCAACGATCAACCGAGACAATGACAATTACGAACTTCCTCACATGTAATGATGACATCATCCAACGTCATTGGCTCAGATGAAGTCGCCTTGATAAGACGATGAATATTTCTACAAAAGTAAAAACAAGTTTGGATATGTCAAATGGATCCTTCTGTCTTGAGCAGACAATGGTTTGCGCCATCGTGGTTGTGGTTGTCAAATTAATTACTACAAAGTAGCAACATAACAGGCTACCAATTTAATTAGATAAAGCTTTGGGCTGTACACTACACTTTGTCCCTGATTCATGCACCCATTCAAGCAGGGCAGTCCTGTTCCAGGCAGTCCATTGGCAAACAAAGGGAATTGCAGGCAGGTGCCCTTAATAGGTGAATCTCTGTAAATACACTTTGTCCTCAGAACCATGACAATGAGATAATGTCTGAATGGTCTGGTATTCCCCAAGTGAATGTCTTCAACAAATTGTTCCTATCCCATAATTCCCACTGTTTTAATCATTCTGTAATATGACTGGTGAAACTGACAGTCACTGCTTATGTAAACTAGTGTGTGTGTTATGTTAGACTCTATACAGTTTATATTACAGCTGACCAAGGAAGCCATCCGTCTCAACCCCCAACAAGACAACACATCAATTACCCCAACAAATTAAGAAAAAAACGAAGTCAACATGGCAAGCTAATGAAGGATAATTATCTAGAACAAATGTAATAAAAACGTAGAAAGTATACTTAGAAAATTAAAAATAAATATTGTAGTGTGGGATTTTCTCCATTTTTCACATCAGAGGATTGTGTCAACAGGAATTATGTCTGGATGCCCGTTCTACTGCAAGTGTGATAAAAATGGAACCATAAAAACAAGCCCTGTCAGTACTCTTACATAATAAAGCTGTAGGCTCACTGACAGTTCAGCTTATTCACTGACTTTGGAAATTTGGACTGTTCAAACAATTACCTGTAGCCCTGGATGTCAACCTTGAACCTGAATGAAAGGTTCCTTTGATATGTCTAAGGTTGCACAAAGATCAATGCTGTAGTTAGCTTACTGGCAGGTCCCACCTCTGGCCACTGAATAGCATGGACATTTAATACCCAATAAAATAAAGTTGATATGAGTACTTAATTGAAAGTTAATTGTGATTTTTTTAATTAAATTAACCCCTTTTTGTATAAAGTTAATTCATTAAATTAAATTGTGATTTTTTTAGAAAGTTCATTAATTAAATTAACTTGATTGAGTTAATTAAATTAACCCATGCCTGCTGTGTGATGATGATTGTTGTCACTAACTTTATGTTAGCCTATTGATTTATTTTATTCATTTAACATTTCATTTAATGCAATCATAACTGTCTTTCTTTCAGATATATGGAGAAGCAAGTATCATATTCCCATTACTGGTGGCTGAGACGTTTGCAAGGACATTCAAGCCTGAAACAGCAAGCAGCACGCAACATTGACACTTGACATACGTGCCACAAAGGCAACTGGTTTTATAATCGACATATAGGCGAAGAAACAATCTGTCAGCAGTATGACAACGAAGAGTGCTTAAGAACAGTTAAAATGTGTTTCTGTTGGAATAATTTGGAATTAATTAATAACTGGAAATTACACTTGAGTATTACTAACGAGATCATTGCTTGGACACCTTTCCACTTGAACTCAGATAAGTGTTTTAAGGAATTCAGGTACTGGTATTATCAAAAATATTGGACACAAAGATGGCAAACAAATTTGTCATCACTGAAGCTGTTGTTGAAAAAAAGATGTAAGATGTACAGTATTAACACTAACAACAACAAATTGCATGTCAATTCTGAGACAGACACTGACAATGATTACTGTCCAGTGAAACGTGTGTAAAAGTGGAGTGTTTGATAATGTGTGAATAATTAATGGTACAAAGTTTGGTGGTTTTTTTATCGAGAAATCATGTTATTTGGTAACTGAACTATTGATCTATTATATCATATTGACTGCACTCATGTGTTTTAATGAATCAAAGTTGTTTTAATTATCTGTTTATGAATACCGACCATATAGCGGATCCAGGGGGTGTCCATCAGGTGACAGAGCACCCCCTTTATTTTGGCTGGATTGTTTTCATATCCAGGGGGTGTCCATCAGGTGACAGGGCACCCCCTTTATTTTGGCTGGATTGTTTTCATAACCGGGGGGTCCATCCGGTGACATGGCACCCTCTTTATTTTGGCTGGATTGTTGTCATATCATGGGGGTGTCCATCAGGTGACAGGGCACCCCCTTTATTTTGGCCAGATTGTTTTCCTATCCAGGGGGTGTCCATCAGGTGACAGGGCACCCACTTTATTTTTGCTGGATTGTTTTCATATCCAGGGGGTGTCCATCAGGTGACAATTTGTCACCCAGTCATTCTAATTTTCTCCCCGAATCCCGCCTTATCCAAGTTGTACCCATTAGTAAACGCAAATTGATTCTTGTCAGTGAATTTTTTTTGTGAATTTCCACTGGTCGGCAACAATTTGTGCGAGACAGTCGCTCTAACCTACGGCCTATAGTAAAGATGGTTGTCCTCTATGAAAAGCATAATATCGCCCTGAGAAGCCACCGCCATGACGCCACTCATCTCGACACTGGTGAGAATCACGGTGATGTGGTTCTGGAGACGCATTTGGCGACACAAAACAATAGTAAGTCTCGAAGATAATGCCGAACGAAATTGTTTCAATTATCTAGGAGCAGATCCAGCCGAGGATCATGTCCGAAATGCGAAAGGTAATTTATTCAACTGCGCTTACGAGGTCTATGACATAAAACAATGAACAAAAAAAGCTTTGTCTTGATAGATGCTGGAAAAGCAGGAGATCCGTGGGAAATTCTTGGAATTTCTCTTGTGTTATTCCAGAGTAATATGCGCAGTCATCGCCGAGAAGGTCGGACAAATCGGCTTGGACTTCTGAAAGATGCACGACCGAGGATACGATAGTACTGTGAATGTGGCCGGGAAGACGAACGGCGTGGCTGCTTTGATGCAGACCAATAACCAGAAAAGTTGTGTAAACAGTCGTATACCGTGTGCAAGTGAAGTGGTAGAACTCTGTCTCTACGTCCCCTACTATGATTTCATTAGTTGTAGCAGTGGCGAACTATGTTTTCCTATTGTTGCGGCCAGTCGCAACAAATGTATTACAGGACGCGATGAGTTAATCGTTGTGGTGACGCAACAGAGGGGTTCGAATAACTAACTATTCCCAATCTGGTGGTGCGAAAGTGTTCGACGAGAATTCATAAAATTTTCAAGACAATGGGTGGTGGCATGTATTAGCAAAAAAAACAATATATTTAAACGTGCGAGGGTACGTGCGAGGGTACGTGCGTGTTTCCTGCAGACCTTTGGATAACTAAAAGTCGTGCCACCTGGTGTCGTTTTTTTTTTTTGGAAACGGCACCCGTTTTTCAAGGTCTGGATCCGCCCGTGGAGTTTCACCATTTGAAAGCCCCCCAACAGCTCTACCCAGACCTTTCACTGCTATCGAAGTGATCAAATTAAGCAACAACAGGTTAAGTGAGTGCGACTGCATCCCGGGAGAGCTGCTAAAGTAGGTGGAGATGTCTGGTAAACTCCGTTGCAGCAGCCTTCAACGACGCGCTGGAACCATGAACCATCGGAGCGTAAGCGGAGAACGATTGTACATAAACTACAGTAGATTGTGTATGCGAAATATAAATAACCAAATAGCATGAATACGTCTTGATTATAAATGAAAAACATTTAACGAATTCCTGTTTTTGCAAATCCACACCACCACCCATTGTCATGAAAATGTAACGTATTATAGTTTGAACTAGTGCGATCGTGCATCGCCAGAACGAATAATACAAAAGTCCATAAACCTTTTGCGACTGGCCTCGAACACAAACTTTGTGATCATGCTTCAGAACTTCCCTTTGGGGTAAAATTAAAGAAATTCTTCACTGCTGTAACTGATATAATAATACTACACTGTAGATACACAGTTCTACCACTTTGTATGCTTTAAGTAGCGATGCACTTATTCGATTGCTTTTCACCGCTTTTCTTCCGTGCATCAAAGAAGCCACACCACTCGTCACTTGGCAGCATCATCATATGATTGGTCGTGCATCTTTCCGATGTCCAAGCCGGGCTGCTCGACCTTTTCATCGACGACAGCTCGTGTAACTTTGGACTTGCTCTTTTGCTGGATCTGCCCCACGATAATGAAAATAATTTTGTTCTGTGTTAATGTCTTCGGCGATATTGTTTTGTGTCGGCAGATGAGTCTCCACAACGACATCGCCGTGATGAGATGGATGGCGTTGTGGCGGTTGCTTCTCGATGCAATAGTCTGCTCTTCATAGAGATTAACTGTATTTACAATGGGCTGCAGATAAAGGCGATTGTCTTGCACACTTGTTTGAAAACCCGAAAACTGCTACTAGTGGAAATTCACTAAACAAATTCACTGACACCAAGAAGCAATGTGCATACTACGAAGATAAGGCAAGATAGGGAGGGGGGATTAAGAATGACTGTGAGAAAATGGCAGCACTAGAAATGTCCTCATCTGAGTAACAAGTGCAGGATCGAGGGTGCCACCTAGCGGTGTCTCGCCAACTAATTCTGACTTCATAAAAAATCAGGCCGAAATAAAGGGGGCGGAGGTTCCAGGGCACCCGATGGACACCCCCAGGGTCCGCAAATGGTAGAGGTGTCTTAATCCTACTACAAAAGCCCGGAAATACAGTTGGGCTTCTGACGGGCGAAACCCATCATTCTACCGACAGTCCTGCGCAAAACTATGTCACTAGTAGTTGTGTCCCGAATCGCATCGAAAGTCGACGAGTTACGCATAAAAACCGAGAGAACCTCTATCCAGAGGCACACCGACCGAATTTCAGAGGAACGGAGGATGACCAAGAAGCTTGGCTCATTGCTGTGAGACGCAGAGGATGCCACACGTTCTTGGCAACTCTCAAATGTCGTATTTCGTAAGTTGTGGACCGTCATCATCATCATCATCATCATCATCACTACCCAAAATGGAATCGTATCATAACGTTAACAAATAGTGTCGTTTAAAATGCATTAAAGGGGTGTGGGGCCTCAGAATACCAATTTGCCCAGGGCCCCAACACCCTTTTATCCGCCGCTGGCAGCCATGTAATAGCTATGCACACAACATCAATAGCAATAGCAGGCATCTGTATGTGCGTTATTTTGATTGGCCGATTGGCAATGCAACCAATGGCAATAGTGCGCACTGTGTACGTGTTTTGTCAACTGAGGCTGTAGCTTTCAAACGTCCATAAGTAATTATATATTTTGTGTTTAATCTAAACAAATTAGTTACTACCCGAGGTACTACTGCCCTGCGTTCCTACACGAACGCGAATTTGCATCTTTTGGGCATGAGCCCACGGCAGAGCGCGCAGCAAGAGAACAGTAAACGAGTGACGCGGAAGGAAAGGAGCTTCGCAGATGTAGTGTCATAATGGAAGGCGAGGAAAGCCCGGGTATTCATCACGTGATCAGCACTTGTCTAATCCCCGAATAGTCTGATTATGCGTCAGTCAGCACATGTCCATTGAACACTATCACTTGAACGTTTTTTTATGCCGCAGTACAGAAAGATAGACCCCTGAGTGTGTGTACGTGTGCGTGTGTGCGTGCGTGCGTGCGTGCGTTCGTGTGTATTTACTTGTATTGTATGTATAGATGTGGACTTTTTGTCTGAAATAAACAGTAATATTTATTATTAAGGGCGAATTAATGGCGGTGTTGTTTGGCCTTCGAGTCCGCAGTAGGCAATACCATTGTGACTGCGCTAGTGTGACGTCATTCGTAATATTTATGTAATGGTTTCAAAACAGTTACATACGCCTGATGTTTTACTTTGTCTTAATCAGAACCAAGTAGACCTCAATTGAAACAGAAGGAATATTGAAGGTGAGTACAAAAACACAGTCTCCGTAAGGTCATACCTGTCAACTATCGCCCATGAACCGTGAGACTGCATTAAACATCACGGTATCACGACAAAGGTATAGAAATTCACGGTCAGTGATTGGTCAACAACTGAGCATCAACCAATGAGATTTTCTGTTGGAAAGCAGTGTAAGCACATGTTGGACGACTGTGACTTTCGAGGTCTCCAAATGTAGGTATGTGACAAAAAAATTCAACCTACATGGATAGACATCAATTGAGTATCATTGTACAGAGCCTGAAAAAAAACTTTAAAATGCATTTGAGATATTTGTTCTAGGTTGAATATTAGACAAGTTATGACATTTTAAAGACTAGGTGCACCACCCGTTTTTCGGCCTTGTTTTACTAGAAAAACAAAAGAAAAGTTGTGACCTTTTGGGCCAATTATGGTTCACTTTGAGAATACAAAGTGTCGTAACTTTTTTAATACTGAAGAGATTCTAATGACACTTTAGGGGAGATAGCCCCTTTAAAACACAAACTGTTGATGCAGTCTTCACTTAATTCATGATTTAACTAATCATCAATTAATGATCTTAATTACTTTGATTGATAAACAATACGCATTCATTGATAAATGAAAATATCAGAATGCAACATTTCCGCCCAATTTTTATTATAGTATTTTTTATTGCATCTATACCAAGAAATAACAAATGTGATCATAGCACACTGTTTCTTTAGCTTTTTTCTACCTTTCTGGTAATAACTTGATGTTATTATTAATTAATAATTAGCTAAATTAGTGAATATAAACCGTTTCAGGGTAGACCTGAATTCAATAAACCTCTGAAGTAAAAATCATGCAAAGTAAAGACATGTAAGGTTCTGCATATCAAGATATTATAATTAGGTCACCCTTAATTAACTGTCTGCTGTAATCGACCGACTCACTGGCCCATATGTGACGACACAGACGTTTTTTTTATAGTTTTGATTGATTTTTGAGGGGTCTTTCATATATTTTTTCAAAACTTTACTCGATAACTACCCAGCCTAAAAAACCTTGGGTAGGGTTACTATTAATATCATGAATAAGGTAGAAACAAATGTTTAGAAAGTTCAAGTAAATGTATGAAATAATGATATTTTTTTTAGCAGAATCAACAATCCACAAAATTAACTTAAATTCATAAAATAGAAGGTGCTAAATAATACCGCAATAAAAGCACATGGTCCCTTGTGTTTGTAAACAACAGCATCAGCCAATCACATTGCAAGAGTAGGGTCACTTGACCTAAATGCCAGGAATAGCTCTATTTTAAGCATGAATCCTTCAAAATCTTCAATCATCAGCGTTACTAAGGCATTATTTTTGTGAAATTCATCGGGAAACTATTAAATACACCAAAAAGAATTATTTTAGTATGATCATGGTGGGCCACGGTCATTTAAACGATGACAAACAGAGGGGATTGTCCCTGTGAAATTCAACCCGATCAACCATTTGTCGGTTTGACATGAAATTTTGCTAACTCTAGAAAACAATGTGCTAATAGTTTAATTTTCCTCAGATTTGGCACACACATAGACAAGTATATGGCAATACAAATTATAAAGGTTTGAAAGAAACATTTAGCTACTTTCAGATAAATGGTCGATGACTTTGACAGTCAAAAAGCTTGACGTAAATATTTTTTGACTTCTACAAATCGGATTGGAAAATTTCGAAAACGACGCGTCAGCGGAACATGTTAACTACATCATCACAATGAGTGTTCTCCGGGAGCAAAAACATGGTCACCGGGCGAACGAACGAGCACGGAGATCGACGTCGCGGCCAAAACGATTAGCGCGTATGTAGGCCGATTGTCGCATAACTACCAAATGGTCTTGAAATTCACTGTCCCTGGCTTGGGGACTTCGCGGCCTGCGGTACCTGGGCCCTGGCAAGAAAATTGTCTCTATTTAGCATTCTTGTATCATTCGCTGCACGTATGTCAGTAGCTCAGAAGCACTACGTGGTCTAGTACCTCACACCACGACAGCGGATGGATCAGACACTACATGCATTATCCATCTGTACGAGGTGTTCCAAGATGACATGCCAGGTGTTCTGCGTCAGCTACAAAATGGAAGACAAGATGAGAGATTGTGAATATCGCTGAGAAACACACTCGATGACACAATGCAGGGAATCAACCCTGACCTGTGCCCTAACATGTATACAGAGGTCATGATAACTAACTAACATTCCGCTCGGTTGAAGGAGATAATAATAACTGAACCCTTTCTGTAGATATGATCCGCTCATATACACTTATTTCCGAAACATTATCATTGCTTACATGTCTTCTCGGCTCATGATTAAATAGCTGTTGTCATTGCAAACTTAGAGTTTACGTTTGTCTATTAATGCAATCATCATTGCACAAGTTTTCCAATGATATTTAATGATATTGTAGTAGATGTACATGTATTGCAATAATTCTTCACAAGCTGTAATAATTAGTTGTGCTATTACATAGTAAACGGGTCGTTGAATCATGTAAACAATCGTAATAAAATGCAAAATCCTAACACATTAAAACTAGCCTTTGTTATACATATGATATACTGAAGGTCCACATGCACCTGTTAGAGGAGTCGAGACGGTGGGTAATTTTTTCTTCATGGCCAGAGGGGCATTCGTTTTATTTTTACTTCAAAATGCACATATTGCAAATTATTACAGTTTGCATTAAAAAAGTGTACACCCAGAAACCTTCTTGTGCTTCCACACGTAATGAGATAATTGGAGAATATGGCTCCGTAGAAAAAGTGTTTTAATGTAAAATGTCAGCCTTTGACAAAATTTGGTTAAAGGGCCCGTTTTGCACGTTGTTCCCCTACTGTTTTGGGACAAGGCGGTACCAACTAGATTTGAATCCCCTTTTCAAAGCCCCGAGGACAGGCCTGGAAAAACGACAAATGTTCTTCTTTCAGCCCAGATCGTCGCTGTTTTCGTGCCGCTCCCCCCCCCCCAATAATTTGTTTGAACTCCCGTTTCTTCCATAATCTTGCCATGTTTATGCCCTTCGTGTCAACATTAGAACACTCATTCCATTAAACAGTACGAGTAATAAATAATTATCGCAAACCGTGAAGTTCACAATACCGCCCATTACTCTGTAATATATTGGGTCACACACGCACGCACGAGCGAATGTTTTAGGGCATGGTGGGGCAGGGCCCCTGAGATAAGACGCCCCAACATTATACGCGCTTGCTGTCTGTCTCTGGTGGATGAATACAATGCTGCTGTCAAATGTTTTAGGGCATGGTGGGGCAGGGCCCCTGAGATAAGACGCCCCAACATTATACGCGCTGTCTGTCTGTCTCTGGTGGATGAATACAATGCTGCTGTCAAATGCATGTTTCTGCCCTAAACCATTATGTACAGACGAAGTAGACAGTTAGGAAACAATTGCATTGTAAGTTTTCCAGCATGGCAGATGTAAAAAAATTATATTTGCAATGTTGTACTGAAACACCCAAATCCCGCTTAACATCGTGCATCTGTTTTTATGTGTATTGCCTATACATACCGCATAGGCAATAGTTAGTATTAACTCGGGAAATAAGAGATGTCTACATATTGGTTACTGGTGCCGAGGAATATTGACCTGGCATGTCGTCTTGGAACACCTCGTACACCTGGATAATGCCTGTAGTGTCTGATTCATCCGTTATCGAGGTGTGAGGTACTGGGCCAGGTAGTGATTCTGAGCTACTAACATACGTGCAGTCAATGAAACACGAACGGCAGATGCATTGCCCTCGTCCAATATCGGCAGGGAATGTCTGTTGTATCAGCGGGCACGTTCTCGCGGACGGTGCCTTTGTTTACTATCATTGCACGGCTTGCTAGCCTCAATCTCAAATCTTGTCACTAGTTCTACTGCACTGTTAAATCATGCATTCCATACTCCTAGCTCGGCCCTCTCCCACTGCAGCTGGACGATTGCAGTGGTTGCCTCCTTGGCAGTGATTACACATTTTGGACTGTAGGAATGTGGTCAGAGGAAGCCGACTTTGGGGGACATGCTCACTAGTCACTAATGTTATGATGAAGTCACCATTTTTACAGAGAAGTAGCGTCCGGATCTGCCGTCCCCATCTTCTTCCAAATACTCCAGGGCAGTGACCACAGTAGTGAATGCAAACTTGAATGTATTCAGAACGTTTGCACGACTGGACCATCTTGTCTCTCAGAGCGAATGCAGATAATTATGTTTCTCATGCCAGATTGTGCATCCACGTCTAACTCGAGCTCAACCTGAAAGACACGCAACCAAATTATGGGTTATTAATCAATGACATTAATGATCATCTGCCAATATTCGCTTTTCTATTAATTCATTCATTAAAACTAATATCTTAACATGTGCTATAAAGTAAATATGAGGTCATAATAAATGTATTATCACCGACTGAAGAATCAAATGCTAAAGCGTCATCATCGTTAACGCTTAGTCTCGTATATCCGACCCTCGTTCGCCTTCGTGAATTCGCCGAGAAGAGAGTCTGGCAGCAGAGGCGTGTTCTCGTTGTTACCCACTGTCACCACTCCATTTTGTTTGCATTATCGGGATTCTACACTAAGCATGTTTTGTCTCATCTAACTTTTTGATCTGACAGTTGTGTCCATATAATCAAAGCTTAAAGTTAATTAAAATTGCATCGTATAAACTGATTAAAAAAATCACTTTTTTTAATTAGCCAAATGCCCGGATGACATCATAATTAGCTAATTATGTATGCACCCATATGGGTGCATACATAATTTCCGTCACCATGAAAAGTACACATTGATCCAGGCGATGACGTGTGCGACAAAAGGTGGCGCCACAGCACGGACCCTGGATAATACTTGTCCATCAAGCCTGATGAGAACTGGGCCAGTGAAAGGTCAGCCATTGAAGCCTGTGTAGCGGATGTTGGCGGGTGGATGAATAGAAACATGCTAAAACTGAACCAAGAAAAAAGCGAACTCATTGTGTTTTTGTCCAAACACCGAATTCGTCGGGTGAACGACTTGTCCCTCACAGTCGGAGGCAGACTATTACATGCTGTGCAATCCGTGATAAATCTTGGAGTTATTATGGACAGCGGCTTGACAATGGAGAAACATACATACAAAGGGTGATAAATGAATGGAAC
Source organism: Lamellibrachia columna (assembly GCA_963662155.1). NCBI lineage: Eukaryota > Metazoa > Annelida > Polychaeta > Sabellida > Siboglinidae > Lamellibrachia > Lamellibrachia columna. The sequence goes on from OY759272.1 coordinate 25,143,185, forward strand.
AAACTGACAAATGATTGTGTTAATGCTAGTAGTGTGAATATGTTTAAAAATAGAATTGACATATATTTGATAAGGGCGGGCTACACATAGATGAGAAAATTGTTGGACTCTCGATAAGCCAATGGCTTCCTTGTCCACTTGCCATCTGGAACTTGTTGTTTGGGGTGGCAATCTTGTTAAATCATACCAAAGAGGTGGGGGTGTGCCGCCAGAGCCCCATGGAGAGAGAGAGAGAGAGAGAGAGAGAGAGAGAGAGAAATCAAGAAATTTATGGTCACCAAGAGAGAATTATTGAACAGTTTATCTAATATCTATAAGTGTAAGGTAAGCCCGGGCGGAACGTTTTCATTGGGACATTTCCTCTTCGATGAAAGAGAGAATTATCAGGTTTAATTGGGGCACAAAGATAGAATTTTTTTTTTTTCTTCGGACACAGAGAGAAAAATGGCCAAAAACAGGGGCATTTGCGCGGCACATACATATATACCTCAGTATAGGGAGTACCCCCCCCCCCGGGGGCATACTGTGGAACGACTTGCCTGAGAACATTAAACAACTGAACATTCTCAGCTCTTTCAAGAGACACTTAAAAACACATCCCTTTAAACTGGCATACGACTGACGTGATTGAGTCACGCTCTCGTTTTAATGACATTGCTATATACCAATGACTTATTCGTTATGTTTTATTCATGTGTGTACTATAAGTGTAATATCTGTGTTTATTTATTTGTTATGTTTAAATCAGCTCTTTTACACTATCAACTTTTAAAATAATCTATATTTTATAGTTTTATTTAATTTATGCAGTTTTATGTAAAGTATGTATTTTATGGTTTTATTTAATTTATGCAGCTTCATGTAAAGCGCCTGCGAGCATTTTATCTTAATTGGATTCGGGCGCTATATAAATTCCGATATAATAATAATAATAAAAGCTACGATAACGTTGTGAAAAGTCTTGACTAGACATTGTCAATACTCGTCAACATGTGCGTCTTTCTATTTTGGTCATCTACGTTTCACGTTCCACGCGATCCCTGATCACGAGTTTGTTCTACGAGAGATATAACAGCCATCTTGACCTTCTTCCGGGTGCCAGGGAGGAGTGGAACCTCGTTTCGGGCGCATCTCACACGAACGGGCCTGCTCCCAGCAAATTGAAAACAATTAACTAACTCAACTGAATGGACATATTGTGCCAACATGAATCAATCAGATGAGTTGTGCCACCTGACGGTAACAGTGACAGTGCGGGTACATGGCCAGACTCTGTTCTCGGCGAATTCACGGAGGCGACCTAAAGTCAGCTAAGCGAGACGGCGAGGTACTTGATTCACGGTGAGAGGGACCAATCTAGTTAAATTCTCGACGTTCGCGAGGAGCGCGTTGAGTAATCGCGAGATAATCGAGTCGAGCTGTTGAACGCTCGCCGGGAGCCCTGTCTCCCGCAGTGGTCAGTGCCTGCAGCTGCGGTCATCGTTTGTTATGTACGGGCTGCGCTCTGAATCTTCGTCTATTTTAGAAGTGCCAGCGTTACGGCAGTACATACATAGGCCTATATGTACGGACGGACGCGCCGTTATGCGGATCCAGGCAGATTGCGTATCCAGGCAGCTTGCGTGCTCTGATAGGACGGTTTTGATGGCAATATATGTTGCACTGCATAGGCCCTACTAGGTTTCTACCTAATGCTGTCTGTGATCTGGTAGCTTTGGCTAGAGTCAAGTATAATATAATAGTTTGGAGTTAGTAACGGTTTGTCAAACACAGCGGTTTTCTCGCCACCAGATCGACCGGACACCAACGTCATGTCCGACGTGAACACGGTGGCGATAGTGGGTGCGGGTGCGGCCGGACTGACTGCCATTAAGTGCTGTCTGGACGAGGGGCTGCGGCCGACCTGCTTCGAGCGGACGACCGAGGCGGGCGGCGTGTGGGTGTACGCGGGAGATGACCGCCGAGATGGACGCATCTGTGTCTCGGCGACCACGACGACCAACACCAGTAAAGAAATGATGGCCTTCAGCGACTTCCCCATGCCAAAACATCTGCCCAACTACATGCTTCACAGGTACAGCAGAGCAAACATGTCCGCCTTTTCTTCCAGTTTGCTTTTGTATAGTCGAACGTCTTCGGGGCGTTTTCGGAGACAACTTGGAATCTTGTAAAAATGGACAAGAAACAATTATTTCATGTCCGTATGCATTCTTATACGTATATCACTAACGCTAGTTGACAATAACTTTGCATAAATAAAAAAATATATATAAAATCGTAAAAAGTGACGTCGTGCGCGCGTTGATTTCAGACAATATGGCCCACTATTAGACCACAAATGTACTCTTAACCAATTATTTTGAGCACATTTCTTCGGCCTCTTGACGCAAATGTGCAGATGGTATGTCACGGAATACACATGTGAAACGGTCAGTAATAATCTTTAAGTTGTTAGTTCCGATACAAATTTGCGTCGGAAGTACCAGATATACGAGGGTTAGTTTTTGACCGTACGAAACTCCGCCCCTACTGGGGCAGTTAACTCTACCTAAGGGAATGCTAGTCTACACTGGCTTGATGAGTTTCAATCCCGAGTTTTGTATTCAGTATGCCAAACTGTGGCCAATTCTTCAATTGTTCGTAGATGTTTCTGTTTTAAATGGATTATTTTAGCAGCATGAAACTAATAATTCTCATCACATGAACAATCATTGTCATCATCTCTTCAAAATATATCTTCCTCAAAGGTGTGATCTAATTTTTTTATATAAAGATGATACCAAGAGAACATTAACTATTTTTAAGCAAAAACCTCCTCACGAGCCAGTGGTAGTATTGTTGCACTACCCCTGGAATTTTCCCCACGCATTGTATGGATGTACATATGTACTAAGGATATTAATTACCCGTCCGACCAGCGACGATTGATCTACAACCAATTAAGTTAAAAATGAGTGTCTGACATTGAAATGCATTACATTTTTTGCTAGAGAAAATAACATAATTACTAATTTTCTTTATTCCCTTGTTTAGAACACACACTCGCGCGCGCGCGCGCGCGGACACACACAAGCACGCACACGCCATAAACTGAGGGTAAAAAGTGTAAACATAGCACTTGTATGTCATAATATATTTTGATCCCCACAGCAACGTGTTGGCGTATCTTCATTCGTACGTCGATACCTTTGACCTTGAGAAATACATCACGTACGGCCGTGAAGTGACCTTGGTGAAGCCGACCGCCGACTTCGATTCCACTGGACGATGGACGGTGGCCGTAAGAGATTGTAAAACTGGAGAAGCGAAAACAACGATATTCGACACCATTATCATCTGCAATGGAAGGAACGCGCAGCCCAATTTGCCGAATATCCCTGGCCTGGGATCGTTCCGTGGGCCCGTGATTCACGCCGTCGAACACACGGACGGGAGAGCGTACGAGGGGAAA